>JAXGGA010022052.1:0-15630 GCA_038373865.1 Uloborus plumipes | reverse complement strand
ATTTTAGTAGCATTTAAATTATTTCCTTTAAAAAAATCTTTTTGTACATATCGAAGAATTTCACTTTTCTCTCGGTAAACCAACATAAATTTTATTTAAGTAAAGCATAACATAATAACTACTAGCTGCCAGGGCAGCTAGATTAGCTTCCTGCGGCATGTTGATGCATAACGTCTCCCTTCTCTAACTTTTACCTCATTCTGAAGTTATATTATTTGATATAATTTAATGTTCATTCGATTTCAAGACATACCACGCACGTGGCCCGGCGTTGAACGGGCACTTCGTGCCCTGAAAGTAGTGAGGAAAATTTCAAGAAACTACTCCCCGCCAAGGCGGCTCGCTTACAGGCGCTTCACGCCTTTACTTTTTTCCTATATAAAAAAAATCATTCGAATTATTGAGATGCTTCACGCCTTCAAGATGGTGAGGAAAGTTTCAGTAAGTTCAGCTCGCTCAAAGGAAAAAAGCAGACATAGATACTCAGTTTTTAATATAAGTAGATGGCTCTTCAACAAATAAATGTTTCAAAATATTACCAGTAGCTAGCGATAAAAATTCTACGTAAGTGGCCCGCTTATGAGTTTCGTGTTTGATTTAGTTAAGCCTTCATTCAAAATTCTCATTATCATTGTTATTACTGTTTCATAGCAACGACGGTTTGGCAACAATGGATTTCATATTTAATCATTTATTAGGCTTAATCGCTTTAAATTTGACTACTTATTAATTTATATCTTCGCTAATTAAAATCGTATAATTATATAAATTGAAACAAATGAAGCCTGAAAAATTACCTATCTATCGGTACCTGGTTCGACTTTCAGGTCATTGGCGTTCAGGAGAAAGAAGCGTGACATAGAAAGAAAGATAGTTAGAAAGAAAGATAGTTAGAAAGATACTCAGTTTTTAATATAAACTAGCTGCGTAACCCGGCGTTGCACGGGCTGTAATGTAGTGAAGGCAGTTTGAGAAAACTACTTGCCACCAAGGCGACTCGCCTTTAAAGAAATGAGGAAAGTTTAAACAGTTTACTCGCCGTCAAGGCGGCTCGCCTTTACAGTAGCGAGGAAAGTTTCAATTCACTACTCGCCGCCAAGGCGGCTCGCCTTTAAAGTACCAAGGAAAAGTTTAATAAACTACTCCCCGCTAAAGCGGCTCGCTAAAAAGCTTTCCTGCATCAAAGAATCAATCGAATTATTTGCACATGCTTCCTCAAAAATAAAGACGATGTCAAGTAGCGCATATTTAGCACTCTCCCTAAATTACAAATAAAATTCCTTTCCAAAAACAATTATTTCCAAACCGCTTTCTTCCGGTAAAATTAATTGCAAAATTCTAAACGAAAAAGTTCTTTTAATATTTGGATCGAAGCCAGAAAAAATCCCTTCTAAAAACAGCAATTGCAATTTTATTTAAAAACACATTTTCAAAATGGTACCTGAGAAAAAATGTCATTAATAATTAGAATAAAAACAATTGTTAGAACTTTGTTATAACACGTATTCAAAATGACAATGAAAAAAATAACACTCTTTCATTTTAAAAAGTTCAACTTAATTAACGTTTTAATTCAAAATCGCAACGGAAAGAAATAAATATCTTGGAATTTTAAATAGTTCAATAATTTAATTAACGTTTTAATTCAAAATGGCAACGGTAAGAAAAAATGTCTTGGAAGTTTAATCATTAATTAGGCTTAATCGCTTTAAATTTGACTACTTATTAATTAAACATTCGCTTTAAATTTGACTACTTATGGATCGCAGCCAGAAAAAGTCCCTTCTAAAAACAGCAATTGCAATTTTATTTAAAAACACATTTTCAAAGTGGTACCTGAGAAAAAATATGTCATTAATAATTAGAATAAAAGCAATTGTTAGAACTTTGTTATAACACGTATTTAAAATGACAATGGAAAAAAATAACACTCTTTCATTTTAAAAAGTTCAATTTAATTAACGTTTTAATTTAGGGCCGAATTCAAGTGAAACACCATTGCAGTCGCTTCGAGGCGATCGCATATTGCAACCGCTACTGTAAGTCGAATTCAAGTGAATTCGTTTCACTTGAATCCAAATTTTGGAATTTGCGATTGCATTGGTGAGTTGCGATCGTCCGTGTTTCACTTGAATTCCTGCCTTAAAATCGCAACGGAAAGAAATAAATATCTTGGAATTTTAAATAGTTCAATAATTTAATTAACGTTTTAATTCAAAATGGCAACGGTAAGAAAAAATGTCTTGGAAGTTTAATCATTTATTAGGCTTAATCGCTTTAAATTTGAATACTTATTAATTGATATCTTCGCTAATTAAAATCGTATAATCATATAGATTGAAACTAATGATGCCTGAAAAATTACCTATCTATCGGTACCTGGTTCGACTTTCAGTTCATTGGCGTTCAGGAGAAAGAAGCGTGACATAGAAAGATAGTTAGAAAGATAGTTAGAAAGAAAGATAGTTAGAAAGATACTCAGTTTTTAATATAAGTAGACTAGCTGCCAGGACAGCTAGATTAGCTTCCTGCGGCATGTTAATGCATAAGTTCTCCCCTCTCTAACTTTTACCTCATTCTGAAGTTATATTATTTGACATAATTTAATGTTCATTCGATTTCAAGACATACCACGCACGTGGCCCGGCGTTGCACGGGCACTTCGTGCCCTGAAAGTAGTGAGAAAAAAAATTAAAGAAACTACTCCCCGCTAACACGGCTCGCTTACAGGCGCTTCACGCCTTTACTTTTTTCCTATATAAAAAAAATCATTCGAATTATTGAGATGCTTCACGTCTTCAAGATGGTGAGGAAAGTTTCAGTAAGTTCAGGTCGCTCAAAGAAAAAAAGCAGACATAGATACTCAGTTTTTAATATAAGTAGATGGCTCTTCAACAAATAAATGTTTCAAAATATTACCAGTAGCTAGCGATAAAAATTCTACGTAAGTGGTCCGCTTATGAGTTTCGTGTTTGATTTAGTTAAGCCTTCATTCAAAATTCTCATTATCATTGTTATTATACTGTTTCATAGCAACGACGGTTTGCAAGAATGGATTTCATATTTAATCATTTATTAGGCTTAATCGCTTTAAATTTGACTACTTATTAATTGATATCTTCACTAATTAAAATCGTATAATTATATCAATTGAAACTAATGAAGCTTGAAAAATTACCTATCGATCGGTACCTGGTTCGACTTTCAGGTCATTGGCGTTCAGGAGAAAGAAGCGTGACATAGAAAGATAGTTAGAAAGAAAGATAGTTAGAAAGATACTCAGTTTTTAATATAAGTAGATAGATGCTTAAAACCTGAAACTGCAGCTTAATGGATGAAGAGAGAAAAAAAAACATGCATTTTAAAAAGTTGCAGCTTCTGCTTGATAAAAATGTACTTGATAAAAAAAGTTTAACTGAAGATCGTGAATAGGTGTTAAATTATCCTTAAAATAATTTTAACTACGCTATTAAATCAGACGAGTCTTATTTTGTATTACGATTAACAAAAAATCTTGTTTAAAATCATATTCTTAAATTGGACCCCCGGTCCAATATAGGAAAATTTTTTTGGTCCAATAAAGGAAAACACGCCATTTTTTATTCTTCAGCTTATTGCTCTGTCAAAAACTATCACAATCGCGCATGTAAATACATCGATGTAATCCTTATTAAACATAGATTATAATACTGTAACAGCATTTTACCTCAATTCCCAAGTTTTTGAATTATTCTGCTAGAAACAAGTTCGCGAAATAAGATTTCTCACGTTTTCAACACAAATCCAGCTGTAACTCACGCTGAACAGTTCGAAGACTGGTGAAACTTCATACACATTGATTTTATTCCTAAAACTTTATATTTCTACTGTTAAAGTGTAGCACAGATCTTTGTACTAGATTTTAAGCCCGAGGTCCAATTTAAGCAGTGGTCCAATATAGGCGGTTTTCCCCTACTGACCCAAAACGAAAGGAGAGGGTGAAACTCATAAGAATATTAAACTAATATTTTACTTATTTGCTTAGGATCACCCTAATATATATGTATGTATAGATACTATATGTCTTCCCAAGAAATCAATCATGTGGCAAAGTGCGAGTGTGGCGCCTTGCAATGTTTTATGCATGAGGGAGGGTGCTTCGAAGGGAATGAAATCTTCACGATCGTCTTCAAAACGTGCTGAGACGACAAGAGTGAGAAGGAGCTGCGAATTCGGAATGCGCAAATCAGCTTTGTCCAGGTAAGCAAATCAGAGAAAGTTCAAGTTACGTTTGAAATAACACTATAAGCTGGGGATTTATTGTATGGATTTCCGAATTTTCTTTTTTTGCTGCAGAACTATTCAAAAAAGTAATAATAAGTAATAAGCTTAGTCTTTTTTTATGGGCTTTTCGCAACATTGTACTCGTCAGTGGAAGCCGCGCCTTGCCCTAGCGAACAGTTCCACTTAAAAAAGGTATATGTGCTGTGGATGATAACTTTCTGAAGTTTTCAATTTAAAACTTGCATTTGCTATATCCTTTTGACATATTCAACTAAACTATGTATTTGTAATTAGAATTGTTCCACGTTGTTTGATACGGCTCAAAATGCTTTTTATTATTCTTCCCCTTATTATTATCTTACCTAAGACCCCCATTTTGGTAAGATCAGAGAAGACCTGACACTTGCGTAAATAGGCAGAAGATTGTACCAAAGAAGATCAGATAATACCGTAAATCAGGGTTACTTGGACCTTAGGGGGTTACTTGAGCCCACTGCAATAAAATGATAAAATCTAGGTTTGGTACCTACTAGTTGAAGACTTGCACGTAGTTCCTCGTTTCTCCACTAGGTAGAAGCCCTCTGCAGTCTCTAACGCTAGTATCAAACCCAGATTTTATCATTTTACAGTGGGCTCAAGTAGCCCTCTTTTGGGTCCAAGTAACCCTGATTTACGGTAGTTATTTTTCTCTCTCACGGTGATGTCTTAGAGGATGATACCTGAAACTGCAATTCGGTTCTCTGGACTTGCCGTGGCCAAATACAATCCTTATAATGCGGAGAGTATAGGCAACAAATAAAGCGAAGTCTTAAACAAGCAGACTTACCTTTATTACAGCAGAAGAACAATGCTTTAAAATAAAACTGCATAAAGTTGCTTCGAGAAAACATTTAATATTAATAGTTCAGTTAAAGAGGGAAAGACGCTCCAAGTATAAATGCTGTTTGTTAGATTACAATAATTTGTTGCATAATCTGTGCAGGAGTTGTAGAGTGAATCAAAATGAAAAGCGAATGTTTGGCATATTACTTGCAATGCAAAAAATAAACTGTTGTATTTCAAAAAATACTGGCAGCAGAAGTTCCAGTTTAAAACTGTAAAATGTACAGAAATAAACAGTAAAATAAGCAATGTTACAGTTTATTACTGTAAAGCAGAAATTTTACAGTTTATTACCAAAAATTTAGTTTTTTTACCTCAAATTTAGCTGCATTATATTGTAAAAGCAACAGTAAAAAACTGGCAGGAGAAGTTCAAATTTAAAACTGTAAAATACACAGTAATAAACTAAAATTAGCAGTTTTACAGTTTATTAATGTAAAGCAGTACTCATACAGTTTATGAGTGTAAAATTAGCAATTTTAACTGCAAAATTAATAATGTTTACAGTTTGTTACTATAAAGTTAGCTGTATTATTCCGTAAAAACAACATTTATTTTTTACAGCGTGTAATTCTCTTCTTGCTACCATAATTTAGAATTATTATTTATATGAATATACGTTTTTTTAAAAAAAATTTATAATTTTGACTGGGATAAACTAAAATTCCGGGTAGACGGTGTTTGAATCAACGAGATTCTAGTGTACTTGTAAAGCTGTAGTCGACACGAAAGAAATAATTTTGCAGTTTTGTGGAGGAATTGTTGGAAATTGAAGTTAAAATGGCGTCTCATATTAAAAAATACTTGAAATTTTCAACGAGTATTTGAAAAAAAAAAAACAAGATTTACTGAGGAAACTATAAAACATCGAATTTTAAGCTTTCATTTTATAAATCATGTCGAGCAAAGCTTACATTTATTTCCTTAAATAATGATTATAATTTTAAATCACCCGAAGATATAATTACGTATCTTGTAGTATTTTATGAAAAAATGTATAATATGCGTAGAAATTTTAAAAATGCGTGTTTCAAGAATTCATTATGATATTTTAAAACTACTCATTAAGAACAATTTTGTTCTAAAAACATTTTCTAACCTTCAGGAAAATAGTTTCTAAATTGCAAGCAAAATTTACTAATGCAATTCATTAAAAGTTTCTAGTGCTGCATATTAGGCGATAATTGTTTCTATTTAGAATAAACCGATGAACAAAAAGAAAACCCTTTTACCTATGCTAAAACTTTACTTGTATGCACATTATTTTTCCGTGAAAAAAAATGTATTCCAGTTAACGGTGAGCTGCAGCAGGAAACCAACACGAAGTTTTTCCGATAATTTCCTGTTCACCGTAGAAATAGCACTTTCCTCGATGCAAATGTGTTAAAATTTATTTTTCATCAGAAGCAATTTGCTTTTCATGTCGCAAAGGTAGCAATAATATTGATCTCCACTCATTTCGTAAGAAAACACTTTAGGAGCAAAATTTGAAGTAAAATTAACGAGGGTGTTGTGTATTCCCATATTACATTAACGAGTTTAAATCCTTTTTGAATTGACTTCTATTCTGTATTTAGGGCTTCGTTAAATACGTTGTCATAATAAGAACAATTATTGAGCAAAATAATCTTTTAATTTACGAATTCAACCGTAAACTATACAACAAGTACGAGATAAGTAATGGTACTTCATAAACGAAAACACAAAGGAATGTTCCAGTAGAACGAGTCGAAGTTGTAGTACATAGTAAGTAGAAGTTATAGTATACACCGCTGAATGTTGTCACTACTTGCAAAACTAGGGTAAAGCAAGAAGAGTTAGGCAGGAATTCAACTGAAACACGGACGGTCGCAACTCACCATTGCAATCGCAAATTCCCAAATTTGGATAAGTTGCAATCGCTATAAATGCTAATCGCACTGACGTCACTACGGGTGGAGCCAATAAGAGCTCACAAGCAGTCAGCGATCTCCTCTTATTCGCCAAGTAGGCTACGTTTTATCTAGCTCGTTTTTCATAGGCAAACGTCACGCTGACGTCACGATGTTTTTATCAAGAAACGTTCTAATGTAATTCACTTCCAGTAGCGATTGCAATATGCGATCGCCTGTTTCACTTGAATCCCTGCCTTAGTGCACAAAGCAACAGAGAAAAATAAAAAGAAGTTCTGACAAGAGCTAAACCAGCCTACTTTTCTGTATACCGACATCGACATTCTAGCATCTGATCAATATTTTTTTATTTATCTGCTGAGACTGCAAATTATGTCAAACATACTTTTTTAGCATTAACAGCTGATTTCTGAAATTTTTCTCTCTCACCTAATGAAATAGATACCTAAAAAGTAAATACACGAATAAATACAGTTGCAGAACTTTTTAAAAAATGTAGATAATATATTTCTTCCACGGAAACGTTCCTTTATCGTTTTCAAAAAAGAGTTAAAAATAGAAAGCAAATCAAAATTCATTTTATCAAAAAATACATACATTTTTTAATCAGTTGACAATAATTAAAAAGAAATATATAAGTAAATATACTTTAGAAAATGCATAAATAAGTAATAAAATATTCTCCTTTTTTATAAAAAAAAATCGTCCGCCAAAAAAATAAAGTAATAATAGGAATAAATAAAATAAAACAGATACATGAATAAACGAACAATCGTCTGCACAGTTCTTTCTTTTAGAAATAGGTGTCAGTCCTTTTTCCCAGACGGCATTTCTGCTATACTTTCCAAGTCAGAATTAGAGTAGATTATTCAGAGTCGGAGTTGAAAAGTTGGAGTCGTCAGCCGGAGTCGATAGACGGAGACAGAGTGAAAGGCTCTAAAATTATAATAGTAGGAGTCGATCATTTTTTCCGTGTCTGCCTTAACTGCCATGACTGCGGAGTCGGGGTCAGGAATTCGGTGTCAAAGAAGGAGTCTAAGATTCGAAGCTGAAGTCGAAGGTTCTAAAAATCGAAGAAAAATAATCAACCCTTTTTTACTAGCCTGTATTTTAGCCATGACTGTAGAGTCGGAGTCGAAGGAGTCGGAATCGGAGTCCTTAAAAAAACTTATTTGAAAAAATATTTTCTATACATTCTTCGTGAAGAGCATTTTCCAACAAAGTTTGAATTCATTCCGTCAATGTTCGGGATCTACATTAGTCTTAAAATTCTCCGGAGGCACTAATGTAAAGTTTTTGAACCATCCAAAATTGAATAAAAAATTACTGAAATCCAAAAGCGAATATAGAAATTAGGTGACCTCACCGAGAACTTTCGAAAAAAAAAAAGTTTATTCAGTTCGAACTGTTCACTCAAAAGTTCTTAGGTGGCGACAGGTTGCTTGAACGGTTCTATGTTAAACGAAAAAATGTTCAAATCGAAAATTTAAATGCGGGAGTGAAGTATCCTTGCCGAGATCAAATGTCCGGCCGAGATCAAATCCGTAATGATCAAATTTTCTGATGAAAATTTTCCCAATCCCAAATTTTTATTAAATATGCAGTGTTGGTCTCATTATTCGTAGACTTGGTGGCGTGGTGGTAGAGCGTTGGCTTTCCGCGCCGATAACCCGGGTTCGATGCTGGAGTTGGGCAGTCGCTCTTGGTTGGGGGAAATAAGAAAAGGTTCCAAAATTCATCGCCACGGAACTAAACTGCGCGTACATTGATCCAACTCTCATCGTATTTTGATCCAAAATTTATCGCCACGGAACTACACTTCTCGTATATTGATCCAACTTTCATCGTATTTTTATCCAAAATTGATCCTTAATTCATCGCCACGAGCTACACTGCTCGTATATTGATCTAAATCATATTGTTTTTTCATCCTAAATTCATCGGCACGGGACTGCACTGCTCGTAAATTGATCCAAATCTCATCGTAAACTCATCGGATTTCGCTGCTCGGATTCTGTTTGGCCGATGAGACATATTGGAGCAATTCCCGATGAGAACTCATCGAAATCCGATCATCGGCCGATGAGAATTTCATCGGTTTTCGATGAATGGCCGGTCATCGGCTGATGAGATTGTGCTGCTAGGGACCGTTCATTCAAAATTGGGGGGGGGGGGGGACAGACAGACTAAGAGAAAAATAAATATCCCATCTCAAACCCTACCTTCCAATGTTTTACTTTTTCAATATTTATTTAATTTTTTAATTCTTTTTTGACTCTTTTCTTTTTTGGATTTTGCGATATTTTTAAGATGCATTAAGCCACTTTTAATGCTTTTTTCGTCTTATTTTAAGTTAACGATTAAGTAGATTAAAAAGTAGTTTATTTAAAATTTGTTTTTCTTTTTCCTAATCTACTTGACATAAATAATTGTCACAACTTCCTTTTTTTTTACACATTTTCGTTTTTATTTGCTATTATAGTTTAATGTACGACTTACGTACACTACGTAAAAAACGACGTAAGAAGACACTTTTGGGCAATTTTACCTTACAGAACCGGAGAGTTTGCGCACATGGGTAGGAGATTTTATTCTTAATAATAACTATAAAATTTAACTCACTTAAATGACACTATTGTAACATTTTTATATACAAACATTATTGTATTAAAAGTTATTATTTTAACCTAATTTTTTTTTAAAAATCAGAAACACGAATAACTATTGGAAAGAAAGAGTAGTTTTTAATTTAGGAAATAAATTTCAAGAAACATAAAGAGAGAAGCAAGGATAAGGAGCAAAATAAATTACGTTACTTGATAACACGTTGAGCTAATAAATTAAGTCAGTATTCATTTCAATTTTTCTCTTTTTAACGGATCTATGTAATCATATCCTGAACAATCGATGCATTTATTGATGTAAATAGCGTCATAAACAACACATGGAACCCAACCACTAAATTATGTTGAAGCAAATGCACCCACAGCTCGATCATAGCATCCTAAGACTGCAGTTTCGTCCTTATTGTGGACTCCTCAGTTAGGAATAGCCAATGATCGAGCTAGAGACAAAGAACCTCTTATTGTAGCTAAGATTGCCAACAAAATGGTAGATTAATTCACTTTATTTACCAGTTTGTTGGCAATCTTAGCTACAATAAGAGGTTCTTTGCCTACAGCTCGATCATTGGCTATTCCTAACTGAGGAGTCCAGAATAAGGACGAAACTGCAGTCTTAGGATGCTATGATCGAGCTGTGGGTGCATTTGCTTCAGTTCTGCTTTAGCCCTGGCTCATGGGCGGTAACTCATTGCATACTAAATTATGTTGTCTGTTGGTACAGATGCAGACATTCAGTGCACTCATTCTCGTTGCCCTCCATACATAACCACACGCTTACACACACAAACAACCCCACACATACCAACACATACACACACACCTACACATATTCATAAACAAACGTATGCACACATTTTCACACATACATAAAAATACGTTTGCACCCATACTCACACACACCGACACACAGTGGCGGATCCAGAAAAAATCTACAGAGGGTGCACAAAATCAGTTTAATTTTTTAACTGAAAAATATAATTATTATTGTTAAAAACAAACAACTGTCATATACTTATGTATTATTGCATTTTCATTACCTATCGGTTCCTGGTATAAATGGCATTCCATCAAGCAGTCATGGTAAAGTATGACTGGCAGTAGAAGTGTCCTTTGAAAGTGTTTATTTATTTGTGGATATCTTGCATTAGGGGTTATTGGTTTGATTTAGAATACGTACACAACATTATTTCATACAGCAAGTGCTTGTAAATAAATAAAAAAGAAGAACACAGAATGAATAAGGAACACACGGACATATACGAAGATTACAGAAGAAGTTCATTTCAAAGATTTAAATGAATTGTAATTGTAGCTTCCGAGCATGCTTCTTGTCAAATAAATTTAAGACCTATTCGGGGTCTACTTTAATTCCTCGGTGTATGTGTAGCATACTAAGACCATTTAATCTCTACTGACCCATAGTGGATCTTAAAAATGTCTTTATTCTTTTCAGTGTGCTGAAAGATCTTTCAGCAGTGGCAGTTGCGATAGGTAAAACACGAAGAATTTTTAAATACACTGAATGTTAGGAAACATTGCAGCAAATTTATAAGCTGACACGGGAGTGTCAACTTTGTGTTTTGTCAGCCCAAATTTCTTTCCATAAAAGTAATTCCCCTGAAAGGGCGTTTATATTTGAGGTAAAGCACCCTCTTATTTTTGAGCAGCATCAATAATATCGTCATCGGGAAAATTGTTCTCAAAGTAAAGTTTGGGGACTACTTTCTGTAACTTTGACATGAAACACTATTTTGTTTCTCAAATCGGACATCTAGCTCGGAAATGAGGAAATCTAAGTAGGGCAAATATATCTTTAACCGGAAATATTCCATGGGATCAGCAAGCTTTTGCTGTACAGTGGCAGTTCTAGGGATCCTGATTTCAACTCCCAATATATCCGTTTCGTTGAATATACTTTCAAATTTGCTTTCGGAGTTGTTCCGAGTCGCACATAAAGCCGATTTTACCGCCGCAACCATTAGCATTCCTTTGCTGTAATCAAAGTTGGAGCTTTGTAATTGAATGGGTAAAACCAAAGTAATGGCCAAAAAATTTGTTAAAATCTTCAAGCACAACAGAAACTTGAGCTTGCAAATTACAGCAGATAGTGACTGAGCTTTGCTTGAGGAATGCGAGCTGCTGCTACTCACTTCGTCCAGAGTGCAGACAATTGCAGGCAATATTTCAAGAAAATAAAGAATACCATCGTGTCTCTACCCATCTAGTTTCTCAAATTCTTTTTGCTTTCGATGATTTTTTTTTTTTTTGGTAACGTTTCCCCGATTTTGGTACTCAAAAGTTGTGCTGGAGATGCAGATTCTCACAAAAAGTTGTTTACACTTTTAATAATACCAACAATGTTTCTTATATCGGGAAAAGTGCTTGCTTTGTTCAACACTAAGTTCAGCCGATAATTAGCACAATGAGTATAAACAGCAAGAGGTTGCATAGCTAAAATTCTCGCTTGAACACCCTTAAAAGCACCACTCATATTAGCACCGCCATCGTATCTCTGTCCACGTAAGAACGCTATGTCTAGATTTGCTGCTTTCAAATTCTCTATTACTGTGTTAGATAAATTCTGCCCATTTAAGTTCGTCACGGTATTATTATTTTTTCTTTTACGATTCTTTTGCCAAAAAAAACTTTAAAAATATTTAAAAAATGCACAACAGATGTATCGAATCGGCACCGATTATTTGATCTGTGTTTCTTGTTTCAGTATGGGTTTTAGGCTCTTCGAGAATATATGACAGGGGGGGCACGTGCCCCCGTGCCCTCCCCGCTGGATCCGCCACTGCCGACACATATTCATAAACAAATGTTTACACAAACACACACACTCCATCGCAATCCGTGATTGTATAAAACATTTGAATTCAAGATGTTAAAATTCTTTCTTTTTTTCTGAAATGTTCCTGGTTTATTCCAAAAACATAACTAGAATTAGGAAGATTTTTGAATTCTTCAGAAAGATTTCGGGTTGATTGCAGAAGGTTACTGAGGTTCAAGCGGAACACATTCCTGTTTTTGCCAAATATCTTACTGGTGAAAAAAAAGTGTATTAGCTATTCGTTATTTTCCAGGAACGTTTCTGATTTTTTTACTCTGAATATTAAATACTCTTTTGCTTATATTTACTTGTTTGCAACATTTTAGATCAAGAAGTTATGACATCGAGTCTTCTTAGTATTTATTAGAAACCCGCAGCATCAAAATGAGATCTCCTGTGCTGACATATTAATTATTCTGCGTAATCAATAAATTTGGAAGTAAGCTGTTCACCACAGATACAATCAATAAATTTGGAAGTAAACTGTTCCCCACAGACACAATCAATAAAGTTGGAAGTAGGCTGTTCACCACAGATACAATCAATAAATTTGGAATTAAACTGCTCACCACAGATACAATCAAAAAATTCGGAAGTAAACTGCACATCACAAACACAATCAATAAATTTGGAAGTAAACTGTTCACCACAGATACAGATACGTCTTAGTAAAATAATTGTCTTTATTTTCTATAAAGTTACCAACCAACAATATATTTCACATTTCGAGTAAGCCTTTTTCGATAATTACCTTCTTCGCCTCGAAGTCCAATCAAATCCCGATACGATGGATATTGCGAAGCAGACATATTGGAAAATCTTAGTGTTTATTGGATTCAGTTACATTGGCGAGATTTGTGCACGTGTAAGGGAGCGCAGGATAAGGGTAATGTGGTCGGTTTCTTTTGATTACTGTTGAGAAAAACGCACTTAATTACCTATTGTCAAATGAAGCTAAATTATTTGCACCTTAAAATAAAACTGATTTTCTGTCTGTGTGTGTGTGTTTATCAGTTAGCACCAGCTTAAATGAAAAGGTTTAAAAGGAGTGGTGCATTTATCATGTAGCAAATGTCGCAACTGCTTGCGGCCCTCACTACTTTAAGAGCCCTATGGGAACAAAAAAATGCTTATGCTAAATGTTGAAAATAGACAAAAATGGCCTCAAAAGTTTGTTATGACGGGCCACCAAACCTGTAAATCCGCTTCTGTTTAGAAGTACGAAATTATGCTCTACGAGTGCCTTTGGTCAGATGCTGATAAGAATTTATCTCAAAATCATTTTTAAGCAAAAATAATAAATTTTAAACAAATACTTAAGTCTATTTTTTTTAAATTCATTGCTTGCGCGAGTTTTAATCATAGTGAAAAAGTAAGACACAAAAATGAATGCAATATAAGTATTTTTCCAGTTAAATATAATTTGCTTCTTGTTTTCATGTAATTGCAGTTTCAGTAAGTATTAAAATATCTATATAAACGCTTAAGCGCTATGGGTGATTCTCCAAAAACCTGGTATTTTCGACTCACAAACTCTATAAAAATAAAAATGCTTAAAAAAAATCTTAAAAAAATCATACTTACTCTTTGTTAGGAGCTTATTAAGAGAAAAATAGAGGGAACTCACTTTAAGTATGCTACACCCCCCCAAAAGGGGGGGGGGTCAATTTTTTCAAACCGAGAGAGTGACAAGAAGCACTAAGCGAGCAAACAAATGAATTTTATCAAGGATTATCAGAAATTTTACAACAATAACAAAGAAATAACTTCAACATGAATGAAAAACTATGTTTATTGTTGACAAACAACACTAATTTAAAACCTCCTTAAACGAACACTGTTTTAAGAGATGCAGCATCCGACAAATTTAATATTTATATAAATTAATTCATCAATATTCGAACATGTATAGCTATTACTTTTAATGTAATTCTCTAAGTGTTTTATTTCTAATTGGTATAATTAATTAAATTAAGCTGTCACAATAATTATTGTTGCCTCTATCACTACCATTGTTAGCATCAGTTTCAAAATAGAATTCAACTAGAGCTTAATTCTAAACCAAAATAGTTAATAACAATTTTCAGAGTAAGTACCAGGTTTGTTAATTTAAATTATCCAGTTCAGAAAGGTAATTTACTTCAGGCAAAAAATCTGTTCTCTAAAATAAATCTACAACAAAATTTAATGTAACTTCATTCACCTATTCGAGCAGCGTTAAAGTTAAAAAAGGTCTAACCGACAGATTTGTTTTGAAAAATTCGCAAGAAACAAACAACTAAATAAAAGGATTATTTTACAGTTACATTTTTTAATTTATCGTCTGCCAACTTTTTATCATAATCTTAGTTCTAAACTAATGTTTGGTAAATAAATCCATCTATTCTACCGGATGTTTTACCAGTGCTTTAAAAGTAATGCTAGAGTGACATTTTTTTTTTGCGCCAGGAGAGGGACATTTTTTTGCGCCAGGAGAGGGACATTTTAATCAAAAAAGGCTGATATTTCTACCCGGAATTATATAGAAGGTAAATAATGGTATTTTTCTCTTTTATCCTCTTAACTCAATTACACACTGCAGGCAGAATTATTATTTTTATTTTATTTAGAACAGAAATGTTGACCAGGAGAGGGACATCGAAAATGTTACATACCTCATTTTGAACTAAGGAAAAATAATACGAACAGCAGACACATTCTATAGACAAAATACTCTATGAGTCCAAAGAAGTGATGAGAATAAAGTGTTATAGTACTGCCGATTCAAAATTCCTTCTTTTTGCCTTTAATAATTGAACCAATTTGTAGGCCAGGAGAGGGACATGCAATCTGGGAACAAACTTCAAAATGATGTACCTGATTATATAACCATTTAAATAAGCTAAAACAACACTATATTACACTCATAACTATACATAATTCAACACTACAAGTGGAATTTATGCAATGTTCACGTAAAATTTTAAAATAATTTATTTACATTTTAGAAACAGGGTGGGACACGCAAAAAAGGTGACTTTTTGGCTATTCAAAAATTTTTGTAGAAAAAAATAAATGAAAAATTGCTTTGATATGGATTGAATAACATCAGAATAAGTATTTCTAACAATTAAAAAATAAAAAAAACTTTCTAGGT
>JAXGGA010022051.1:0-15634 GCA_038373865.1 Uloborus plumipes | reverse complement strand
CAATAGACAGTGTCCAAAGAATTCTCATTCAGACGATTGTGAAAACGAAGACGAAAAAAAAATGAATGAGCTTTGGGCAGTATTACACTTCTACAATACGACGGTGTCCAAAGAATTCTCATTAAGACGATTGTGAAAACGAAGACGAAAAAAAAAGGAATGAGCTTTGGGCAGTATTACACTTCTACAATAACACAGTGTCCAAAGAATTCTCATTCAGACGATTGTGAAAACAAAGACGAAAAAAAAAATGAATGAGCTTTGGGCAGTATTACACTTCTACAATACGACGGTGTCCAAAGAATTCTCATTAAGACGATTGTGAAAACGAAGACGAAAAAAAAAATGAATGAGCTTTGGGCAGTATTACACTTCTACAATACGACAGTGTCCAAAGAATTCTCATTCAGGCCGTTTTTACGATTGGCAGCAGCGAATGGCAAAGCAAGGAGGGTGCGGATGCCGTTGCAGAGGGGAATAGACATTTGGGTTAGGGATGCATGATTACAATACCCACAAAAGAAACTCTTCGGTGTGAGCGTGTCGTTCCCATGATTCAGCTAAGCCAAATACAAATGTGACAAGCAGCAACAGGCTCTGGGCCCAACTGGGCTGGTCCTAGTAAGGGGTTGTGATGTCATTTGTTGTCATTCTTGACTCGAATGTATTGTTAATAGCATGATCGTTTCATAGGCTTCATATTTGTTAAAACAATGGTTTTAAAGTGTAATCGCTTCGTAACCTTTGTTGGATTACATTTTTCACCAGGTATTGCTACCAGATGATTAATATAGGGTTGGTTATTATAGCTTTTGGGCATGCATGAACGTTTCATAGGCTTCATATTTGTTAAAACAATGGTTTTAAAGTGTAATCGCTTCGTAACCTTTGTTGGATTACATTTTTCACCAGGTATTGCTACCAGATGATTAATATAGGGCTGGTTATTATTGCTTTTGGAAGCAATTTCCCTTGTTTCTTCAGAATTAAAAATATATCAACATAGGACAATGCCAAGTTATTGCATTTATTTGTAAGGTTCATAAATGTCAGCTTTGGGCAATATTAAACTTTTACAATACGACGGCGTCCAAAGAATTCTCATTCAGAGGATTTTTACACTTGGCAGTAGCGGATGGAAAAGTAAGGAGGGTGCGGGAGCTGCTTTCGGAGGGGAGTAGACACTCGGGTAGAGGATAGGTGGGGAGAGACGCCAATGAACTCAGTAGAGGGCAACGCTTTAGCCATTTAATGATCCATGTTTTAGGATAAGTAAGATTTGATAAAAATAACGAAATTGTGGAGAAGTGATTAGATTAAGAAAAAACAAGGGACAAGCATTGCTCAAAATCTGCAAAGCATACTGAACCGCGAACTTTATCGAGTTTTACTAAAGTTGAGAGAAGCTGCATTATTATCGACGCATTCCTTCCACATGAAATGAATGAGCTTTGGGCAGTTATACACTTCTACAATACGACAGTGTCCAAAGAATTCCCATTCAGAGGATTGTGAAAGTGAAGACGAAAAAAAAATTAATGAGCTTTCTGCAGTATTACCATACATGTGATTCTTCAGCCAATTGGCGGAAATCAGCCAATTTGATTGGCAAAACATAGTTGCGTCCTTCTACCGAGCTGCCTTAAAAAATTCTCCACCCGCTTTAAAATTTTCAATCCATTAAAAAATTCTACGATTTCCAGGCGAAGATAACGAGAAATGACAGCAATCTCCCCAGCTGTAAAAGGGAGCATTCTTCGCTTGCTTGGTTTTGGTTAGAAATTTCAAGTTGAAAAAATTAAGTAAAATAAAACAGAGTTAGATAAATCGAAATGATAGCACTTTTGCCCGTTGAATCAATCAGTCACAACAAGTCAAATATTTTCAGCCAAATTGATTTGAAAGTAATCACATGTATGTATTACACTTCTACAATAACAGTGTCCAAAGAATTCTCATTCAGACGATTGTGAAAACGAAGACGAAAAAAAAATGAATGAGCTTTGGGCAGTATTACACTTCTACAATACGACGGTGTCCAAAGAATTCTCATTAAGACGATTGTGAAAACGAAGACGAAAAAAAAAGGAATGAGCTTTGGGCAGTATTACACTTCTACAATAACACAGTGTCCAAAGAATTCTCATTCAGACGATTGTGAAAACAAAGACGAAAAAAAAAATGAATGAGCTTTGGGCAGTATTACACTTCTACAATACGACAGTGTCCACAGAATTCTCATTCAGGCCGTTTTTACGATTGGCAGCAGCGAATGGCAAAGCAAGGAGGGTGCGGATGCCGTTGCAGAGGGGAATAGACATTTGGGTTACGGATGCATGATTACAATACCCACAAAAGAAACTCTTCGGTGTGAGCGTGTCGTTCCCATGATTCAGCTAAGCCAAATACAAATATGACGACCAGCAACAGGCTCTGGGCCCAACTGGGCTGGTCCTAGTAAGGGGTTGTGATGTCATTTGTTGTCATTCTTGACTCGAATGTATTGTTAATAGCATGATCGTTTCATAGTCTTTTTATTAAGGGGGTCTGGGACACAAAAATCGTCAACTTTTGCATTTTTTTTTTTATTATTTCAAAAAAAAATCTGTTTTCTTCTCTTTAAAATGAGGTTTGAATCTTGTTCCTATCTTAGTTAGAACGGAAGATATGATAATTTAATGTAGCTGTCAGGCAACTGTTGCCACAGCAATGACTTCCCTTAAAATGCGTTTTTCGCCATGATGCAATTTTTCCGGATCTTTTGAATTCAAATTCTTATAACTCAAGAACTAATAAGGATAAAGTTCCGAAATTTGGAGAACAACTTTTGCAAACAGTTTACTTGAATTTCTATTCGGCAAATTTAAGAAAAAAATTTTGTTCAAAAACTATGATTTTTTGAAAAAAAAAATACCTTCGAATTTTTCGAAATTTTTACTTAAATATTTTTAATTTTTTTTAAAATTATTATTTTTAAAATTGCCGAATACAAATTAAAGCTTATATATTTGTGTTCATGTTGAAGAAAAAAAAATGAAAATTGTTCAAGAATATTTTTAGTTTTTGCGATTTAAAGCGACCCCCCTTTTTTGAAAAAAATTTAAATTAAAAAATTGAAAAAAATTTTTTTTTGTCATGTATGTGATGATTTTGCTTATTAAACAGATGGTGAATTAGTGTAAAAAATTTCAAAATTCTAACCTGTTTAATAAATTTTTTTTCAAGATGTGTCCCAGACCCCCTTAAAATAGTTTAACTTTTTTGTTTACCTTTTTTTAATTCTCTCTCTCTCTCTCTCTTTGTAGCGATTTGACTTTTAGTGATCTTTTGCGTCCGACAATCTTAAGACAGAATATTATAGTTTGACTACGGAGAACTTGAAAAATTTGTACTGCCTGCGTGATCTCTCTGATGCTACCTATATAAAATAAAGCGGTTCGTTTCCACTTCAAGGTCACCCGCCATCTCTCCGCGATCCAGCTTTACCTAATGAAGAACTGTTACAATAAATCAGTTGTAATCAGGGTTGCATGGTTTTATCTAAAATTAGCCAATTTGGCTTACTTTGATCACACATAGCTAGACAAAATTCAAAAGCATTAGCCACACCATCGTTTGGTTATTTTCTTAGCCCAACTGTTAATTGATTTTTTTCACCATAGCAAAGTTATTTCTAATAGCTGTAAAAAAATAATTTAATAACGCATTTTTTTTAGTAATTATAATACATGCAAAAATACCGTCCTGCATCTGCAGTTGAAAATGGTCAAATTAAATTCTCAAGTTCAAGTGGTTCAACTTTCAACCACTGAAACTTGAAAACTGGTTTTCAGAATGTTAACAATCTTACAGGATTTTGGCTGCAAGGAGACATTAGTAGCCTTTACCCTGGACAATGAGCTATCGCCAAAAAATTTTTAATCGTCTTCCTCTCTTCCTACCTCGTCGAATGAGGATTCAGTGTTGTCACCGATCTAGTTATAAAACAGAGAACTCGACTCCAAATCGTCCAAAGGGGAGACTTGCGCCTTCACCTTTAGAAAAATATTAAACCGACCGTGAAGAAATTGGCTTTAAACCACCCAGAACAAATATCTCACTAACATATATTTCTGAATGTTCCTTTGCTATTTTGAATGAGAAAAAGAATGCTTTGCTTGTTTATTTTCATTGCATCTGATTGTTTCCTTAATTTTTTGAGTGAAAAAGTTTTTTGCTTGTTTATTTCTATTTTATTTCATTTTATTTTGTTATTATTCTTTTAAAAAAATATTTTTAATCCAAGATTTGTTTTTTATTTCTGCATTCGTCATCTTAATTCTAATAATGACTAATGAGGAAAAATATATCTTGTTTAACCGTTTTGTAAAATTCTGGAAGGAAATTATTTTTAACTTTAAACCTCTGTTCGCACACCCCCTCACCTATAATATAAAGGGGGGCGTTGAAAAAAATGTCTGTCGTAAAGGGGGCGTTAGCCGTAAAAAGGTTGAGAATCACTGGCCTTAGGCGATTTGATGTGGAATGACCCAGGTGTAACGTCCTTCTATTTGAGACGTAGAATAAGTCCTTAAAATTTAAAAAGTTGCACAAGGAGCCTGAAACATACTATTAATTAAAATAAGATATGCAAAGAAACAAGTTCTTTTCTTGATGTCTAGTTCCAGCTCTACGGATGCAATATAAAGAATGGAACAAAAAAAATTCAGAGTGAAATTAAATTTAAATTAAAAAAATGGAGAAACCATAATTTAACAAATGTAATTACACGGAAAATGAAACTGGCCAGGGTATGAAACCTTAAAGCAGAGTTGAGATGGACAAGGAAATAACCCTCCTATATTAGGAATACCTTATTAGAACTATGCTTTAATCTTCTTAAGAGGTTCAAAGAAAGCCTGATGAATTATGTTGAGATTCAATGCTTGAGTGAAGAAAAGATCTTAATGGTACCATTTAACTTATGTTTTCTTTTAAATCTATTATGAAAATTTTGAAAATAAATCAAGTAAAATTTAACTGAATTAATGACAAATGTTTTGCAACGAAAGTTTAAGGGCACACACAGAATATTGGAAGTTTATTTTGAGCTATGGTTGGATTGAATTGGGCATAAAATTTTATTTTAAGTTCATAATTTTAATAATTTTAAGTTCTGCACTAAAAATTTATGTGTTTCAGAAAAGTAAAGATTATTAAAGTATCAATATTTTTTTAAAATTAAATATAAATTTAAAAATGGTAGATGTAATTTCTCACACTTAATTACAACTAAACACATAATTATTTGCAATATTTAAAATGCATTTTCTCATAATTAATAGCACCAAGAATGCATCATTGTAATGAAAGTAATGTTAAATTGTTTGAAATTTACATAATCATATAACATACATCTCATTACATATAAAAACTCATCATAAACGGAATGATTTTCAACTTGAATGTAATGCAGAAAAATATGAAACTGTTTCATGCATTCAAATTTGTAAAATTAATACTGCTAGATTAGTACATATAAGCTTCATAAGTTAAATTAAATGAGTATTCTTAGACCAAAAATCAACAACAGTACATATTTTAACAACAAACGGATAAAATCTCTAATTTTCATTACTTCAATGAAAAATAATATAAACAAAGATTTGCATTATACATATTAACACAGATAGCACTATAGCACATAGTCTTTTCGAGATTCAACATAACTATTCACCTTGTAAAAGCATCTGTCATTTCAATCCTTTTAACAATCAGATTCTCACAAAATGCCATTTCCATGACATGAAAAGAGAAAAACATGTCAGTACCTATAAACATACAGGTAATTATCAAAATACCGGAAACACCTATGAATGAAAGTGAAAATTTTCAATGCACCTTGTAATCATTAAAGAATAAAAATAGCTACCATGTTTTTTTTATACATAACAATGTATCTATTTCATTATATGCCACTTGTTAGCTCTAACAGTTGTTAATGCTAAACGTCATCTACAGAAGTGTCACATTCCCAAACCCTTTTATAATGATGAGTGGGAGAGAGTAATATAGCCTGACAAATCATCTTTCACACTTTTTCCTACAACAGGATAGATACACGTTTGGAGGACACCAGCATAAGTGTATGATTGTGATTCTCTCCAGCCATGTCGTGGTTTTTTGCTGAACCAGTTATAAACCATAAAAGAAAGGATCACTGGGGAGAAGTAAACCAACTTTTCAGCTGATCAGGTCGTCTTATGATGCAGATTTTGTTTCCTGCAGTAGAGGGAATTTTTTAAGATGATAAAGCACCTATCCATGCAGCTTGTAATATAATTGAATCGTTATGGTACTTTAGAGCAATCGACATGGAATCCATATCCTTTACCAGCCTCTTTCACCCCAGATTTTTCACAATATCTTCAAAAAAGAATAATATGCTACATCACACTAATGTATTCTTTACAAATCTCAAGTGTTTTAATTGTTTTGATAACAACCTGTATTTACACTCTCATTTTTAGATTTATTTTATCACAGATTTTTTTAATACACCCTGTTGAAATTTACTAACATATAATAAATTCAAATTTTGGATACATATTATAATCACGATAACAATTACATAAAGATGTAATATTGAAACAAGAAAAATTTTGCTATAGGAAAAATTACACAAAATTTGCACACGTATTTAAAAACTTACTTGCATTCCACCCCCTCCCCCAGCTACAAGTAACAGGAATATTCTCATCTTCAAATTTCATTCGTTTACACAATTTACATAATTAATTATACTAGCACTAAAAATGAACAATGGCAACGATCTTTAAAACATTAAAAAATAGCCCATTTTCCAGTGACATGAAGTATTTTTAAAAATCACCAACACAACCGAGTTTAAATATAACGCATATATTCAGTTGAAAAAAACAGAAAAATAAAATTGTACCTTACTTCACTAACACAAAGGGGAAAAAAATAAAAAAAAATCATTCATTAACTCTTCAATCATTCAATAACTCTTCAAACGAATAATAATAATAAAAAAACGACAGGTTTTAAAGCACTTGTAAAAATAAGAAAATATAGGCATACATAATTTTCCATGGAATATGAAAATAAGATTGACACAAGTGCAAAAGTTTAAGTATTGAAAGACTAGAAATGGTTAACAACAAATAAACACAAATGAGCAAAAATTAAAGGATATTTAAACCTTTTTATTGCTTTTTCTCTTCCTATTCAGGAAAATTGTGAAAGTGTTTTACAGTGTAGACTTTTTAATATCTGCAGTTAATATATTTTACATTTCAAAACATTCAATGCAGTATTTGTAAAGTCACAGACTGAAATATTAAAGGAAAAATATTCCTTTCAACATGAGAATAAGTTCCTAACATTCAATAACAATGTTGTAGAACAAGCTAGAGGTGCTGTGGCATAATGCGACAGACTGGAAAGAGAACAAACATAAGAAAAAAGAGCCTGTCAATAAGATGGAACTTTTTGCTAATTATTTTGTAGTGTTTAGTAAACTGTATGAGTGCAATTGAGGAATTTTTCTCAATTGATGTAATTTTATAATTATTGAATGTATGAAGAAAGTGAAAGCTAAGAGCTATTTTAGCCAGTTTTTGCCATAGAAACTGAATTCTATACTGAACTGAATTTTTTTAAGTGTTGTAATCTTAAAGAAGACGGTATTAGAAAATGAGATTTAATTAATTCCTAATTGCATAAATGATCCAAATAAATTTCAGCAGGCCTTTTCTTGGAAAAAGAGCCATATTTCTGCAGATATGGTTAAGAAAAAAGTTATGGTTACTCAAAGAAACATGGAACTACGAATGTAGATTACACTTATTCGGAAAAATATTTAAAATTACGTCAAAAAAAAAAAAAAAAATCTAATTTAGATAAAGTTCTTACTTGCCCATTAACACTAGTACTACAGCCTCTATGTAACTTTGACGGTATCATTTTCAAAACACTAAAGTCGATATTAATGGGTTTATTAGAAAAATACGATCAGACCTTAAAATACAGATGTCATAGTATAAGATGGATACTTTATGTTACATCAGGGCAATTCCATTTTGAAATAAGGCGAAAGACATAAAAATGAAAGTCGTATGAATTAATAACTACACTACTTTTCTAGAGTCTTGGAGTGTATAGCACACTAAAAAGTAAAAAAAAAATGTGCTTAATATTCACATTTTGTGAAGAAATTTGTTTGGTATCTGATCGGCTTAAATAAAATCTATATGCAGAGTAATTTGACCTTAGTTCAATCTCTGATAGATAAAATAGTGGATCAACTTGAATGAATATAGATTAGAATCCGTGCAATACTTTCAATTCATTTAGTACATTGAATAAGACAGAAGGCAAGTATTGTATAAAATATTCTATCTTGCTAAACAATCAACAAATGAAAAAATTCAACTTTAAAGATAGAAAATCAGAAACCATAAAACTGAATTAGAACCCATGCAGAGCTTTCATTATTTTATGAGCAACCAAAAAAATTCTAGTGTATGAGTGAGCTTTTAACTATCAGTAAAAACGAAATAGTAGTATTACGCTTCCAAAACTTTCATTACACAGAAAGGGATTGCAGTCACTTGAATATATGACTTAACCCCAGCATAACTTGCAACGAGCTGCAAGTAATTCATACTACTAAATATATGTATTTATTCAAGTTCCACTCTTAATGTTAGTTTAAAATTAGCTGTAATAATAAGCTGAAATGCAAGTTACTTAAATTCCAATAATTCCGAACTGATACTTCCAGCACTTTTTCTATCTTTTACATTTAAGTAAGGAACTTTATACATTTCCAAAGCTAGCACAGTAAGTTTAATCTACCCTTTAATTTTATGCACCAATTTCACTACATATAGGCAAATAAAGAAAAACATTTGTGAATAAAGCAGAAGACACTCATGCAATCTGTACAAACTTAAAACTTACAGAAGTTTACTTAAACAGAAAAAGTATCAATGCTGCACCAATGTTTGATTAAGTATTTACAAAGATCACGACCAGAAGTAAACAATTAAATAATTTTTAGGGAGGGGGGGGGATGCATTTGTACACCAGTGTTTTTTTTTTTTTTTTTTGAAAAGAGGAAAAGAAAATACATATGAACTACAAACATAACCACCTGTGACATATTATAGAATGCAGTTTTTTTTTAAGTTTATAAACTTAAAGAATAATTGTGAGATGTGTTCTGTAATGAAAAATTGCATGTTATAAATGTAAAGGGAAACTATACATATCCATATTGCTTTGACAAATACCTTGGAATGTCATTTTGGGTTCATTGAAAAGGGATTTAAATTGTTATAGAGAACATACTGGTCAGTGAGTTTTTCACTCAATCAAACAATAACACTGAGCACAGTAAAATGCTTTCTATATTTAGCTATGAAATTTTTTTCCCAACACATAATTTTGTTTCCTCTTAGTTTTAAGTGCAAATATACTACATTTGTACTAAGAAATTAAACTGAACATCAACAGTTCCATAAAACTCCCTTTCTCTAACTTATACTATAGGACTAGTTAATCTGATTCAAAGATTTTAAACATTTAAAGTTTTGCTTTCTGTGCAATTATTGAGAGAAAAAATAATAATTCCAATAACTGCATAAGATTTTTCATATGAGTATGATTTGCAGTGAGGATATACTGAGTTTACAAGTAATAGGGGTTGAAGACAAAAACCATAGAAAATAACAGCAATACAGATGCAAGCATAGAATCCTGAAAAAGTATTTTATCCATTTCAAAATCAACATATTTTAACTTTCATGATATTGACACTACTTTCGGTGGTAGTAAAAAAAATGAAAACACAAATAAACAATTGAGTTGTAAATCAACAAATCAAGAAAACTAAAATAAACAAAAAAAATTCTAATTATTCAAGTATGAATTCAGGGGAAAAATTTTTGGGTGTACAACTAACTTAATTTGCCCCCCCCCCCCCCCATTTTTTTTTGCTTTAAAAACACATATGTTTGAATGAAAAAATGATTTAATACCTAATTCAAAGTATTGTCCATCGTTAGACACTAATTTTCCCCATTTTTCTGGTAATTTACGGATTCCATCGTGGAAGAAGCGTTCATCTGTTGAAGCCAAGAATGAATCAAGCCAATTTTTGAAACCCTGTTTTGAAGTGAAGCGTATTTCAGTCATAAAATTGCATATTGTCACCTCAGAGCAACAGCAATGCATTTAATCCTAGGAATAACAGTAAGATATCCTAGTCTTGCTTTGAGACGATGGTATGCGAGTTTAACTTGTAATTGTTACTTTTTCAAAAGATTGATCATGTAGATTTCTCAATGAATGTAAAATCCTCCCCAAAATGAAAGTTTAGGAACAGCCCTGTACTTATATATCATTTGCTCAGGTAGAAATACTTTTTGGATTTTTTTTATATCAAAAGTCTACATGTGTATTAACTACTTTGTTAGGATTGGCAATTATGTTAAAGCCTGGGCATCTGGGTGGTGTTCTTATCCCCAACTCCCCTATAAGTATATACGATAAAATAGCAGCTATATTTCAACACTAGGTTAACATAAATCTAAAAAGTATAATGCAAACACTGCATGAGTTTCTTCTCAATTTTATTCTGACGCTAAAACACGCATTCTGTACTCTATATAACCATTTCAGTTTTAATCCATTAATGCCTGACATTTTTTTTCCAAAGATATTTTGTATACTGGTTACACGGCGACAAAACACTTTACAATGGTTAGGTGCTGCAATCTGTTAATAATGAATTGAAACAATACCAAAGTAATAATTGAACACTATTATTTGGTTGAAATGTTCATTTTTGGTAAACTCAAACACTTTTTGGACCATCCCTAAAAAGAGACGCTAGCCATTAATGGATTAACATTTTTGTATTATTAGTGGGAAAAAAACTGATGAATAACAAGTAGGACTTGCTCTTACAGTATGGAATCATTTATTAAGAAAAGTTGTTTCAGCATTTTCATTCTGGATGACTGGCTGCTGATTGCTATAACATTTATTGATTTGATTTGCATTACATTTATTTCTTCACATTTTTAAAATTCATTTTATATGTGTTTATTACATTGTCCCATTTCGCTCACTTAACCAGTCTATGATGCCCCAGCTAAACATATATAGCCACAAATGAGATAAGAGCAAGTACCACTTATGCACTTGTTTAATCTGATGTTACCACTTCAACACCTAACACTGGTAAAGAAACAAAAGTGTGAGGGAAATTCAAAAAAAAAAAAAAAAAACTATGATCTTATATGCTAAAAATGACCTTAGAGCAGCTCCTTTAGTTTAATTAGATAAGTACTTGTCAGAGCTACTTTTAACTAGGCCCATTGACCCCTTAGGTTGGTGGCAGCAGAGGAAATTTACTTATCCCTATTTACATAAACTAGCTTAAGATCTCTTTGTATTACTATATACACTGAAGTGACAAAAGTCATGGGATAGCAATATGCAAATTTTCAGATGGCAGTAGCATCGCATAGAACAGGTATAAATGCGCAGTGCTTTTACAGAGCTTTCATTTCTGTTCAAGTTATTCATGTGAAGAGGTTTTAACGTGATGATGACCGCACGACGTGAATTAACAGACTTTGAACGCGGAATGTTAGTTGGAGCTAGACGCATGGGTCATGCCATTTCGGAAATCGTTAGAGAATTCAACATTCCCAGATCCACTGTGTCAAGAGTGTGCCGAGAGTATGAAATTTCAGGCATAACATCCCACCATGGACAGCGCAGTGGTCGACCGCCTGCACTTAAAGATCGAGACCGGCGACGTCTGCAAAGAGTCGTAAATTCTAACAGACAAGCAACACTGCGTCAAATCACCGTAGAAATCAATGTGGGACGTACAATGGACGTGTCTGCTAGAACTGTGCGGAGAAATTTGGATTTCTTGGGCTATTACAGCAGAAGACCGACTCGAGTGCCTTTACTGACAGAACGACATCGCTTGCAGCGACTCTCGTGGGCACGTGAGCATATCGGTTGGTCCCTAGATGAATGGAAAACCGTGGCCTGGTCCGATGAGTCACGATTTCAGCTGGTAAGAGCCGATGGTAGGGTTCGAGTGTGGCGCAGACCCCACGAAGCCATGGACCCAAACTGTCAGCAAGGCACTGTTCAAGCTGGTGGTGGCTCCGTAATGGTGTGGGCTGTTTTTTCATGGCATGGACTTGGTCCTCTAGTGCGACTGGACCGAACATTGACTGGAAATGCTTATGTGCAGCTACTTGGAGATCACTTGCAGCCATTCATGGACTTCATGTACCCAAACAACGATAGGATTTTTATGGATGACAATGCGCCATGTCACCGGGCCACAACTGTTCGCAATTGGTTTGAAGAAAATTCTGGACAATTCCAACGAATGATTTGGCCACCTAGATCGCCCGACATGAATCCCATTGAGCATTTATGGGACACCATCGAGAGGTCTGTTCGTGCCCAAAATCCTGCCCCATCAACGCTTTCACAATTATGGACGTCTATCGAGACAGCATGGCTCAATATTCCAGCAGAAGACTTCCAACGACTTGTTGAGTCCATGCCACGTCGAGTTGTTGCACTTCGCCGGGCAAAAGGAGGGCCGACACGATATTAAGAGGTATCCCATGACTTTTGTCACTTCAGTGTATTAGGGTGTATCGAAAAAAACTTTTTTTCCTAATTCAATTTACTAAGTTGATAAAAAGTTGTCCCTACCTACCCACATATTCCACAAAAAATTTCAGTCTACAGGGGTCTGGCCAGAGGAAATTCAGGTCCGTTAACGGACCCTTCACAAAAATACGATCAAGCAAAACGGACCCTTCACAAAAATACGATCAAGCAAAACGGACCCTTCACAAAATGCTGATCAAACAAACGTACATTTCACACATTATTTATTCAAAAAAGCAAATCTGAAAACAAAATAATGCATAGCATATTTCTGCGTTTAAGCCCATCATAACTTTTGAGCCTTTTCTGAAGTTAAAGAAGGGAATCGCTTATCCGCCAACTTTGCGAAAAAAAAAAGTCGGCACTTCCTGCCTGGCCCTGCGATGCAAAAAATCTTCAGTGTAAAATGTAGCACTTTTTGTTGGTTTCTTTTAAAGAAATTAACAACTTATAAAAGGTAGTTGTTTTGCTTTAATGGTTCTGCTTGTTTTATCTAATGCAAATCAAAGTGGCTTGCTGTGATGTTGCTGTTATTTCTCTGGAAGTGCAGATTAAGGATTTTTCTCCCTGCTATGGACTTAAACATAAAGGAAATAATAATAATAATAGCAATTATCGGCGAAATGAACTTAGAACTGCTAACACATAGCTAGGGTTGGAGAAAAAATGGGATTGCTTCTGGGTAGAGCGATCAGCTATTTAAAATTAAAATTATTTTCATCTGATGTCTTTGGTGCGATGTTTGACCTTATTTTGGCAGAAAATTATCTTTTTTATTTCATTTCTTTCTTTATTTATTTTTTTGTGCTTACAAGGGTGGTGTTTTGGTTGTATTTGGGAATTAATGTATTTTTGAGTCTATTAATATTGGAAGTCTGGTATTGTTTGTTTTGCTATGTTTCCCTACCGTATTTTTCCTCCGAATTTTTGGCAAATATGTCGGTGATTATTAATGACATTCATCATATAAACCTGATGAAATGTAGCTCTAAAATTTTTGACTTTAATAAATTATTAAAAACCGTTTTTATATTTCTGATGCTTTCATTTTGAAAAAAACGATCTTTGCATCCGATATGAAAATCGAATTTTACTTACTTTTCAAGCTAATTACTCTTTTTTAGGAGGCAAATAAATGAAAATTCGCTTTATTTTTTGCTCAGATCATTATTTTAAATTTTTTAAAGCAAAATTAACTGTTCTTTTATGAGTCTAAATGTTAAACGATCGTTCCATTTTATTTTTGCATTAATTGTGTTAACAGACATCAATAATATGTTTACCATAGACCTTTAAAATGCAATTATAAAAAAAATACACCAAAAAAAAATTATTTTATATTCCGTTTTTATGCTTTTGATGTCGCTTGAATGAGCACTTTGAAAACTGCAATCTCTTTGCATCCGCTACAGGAATCGGACTTTTCGCATTTTTGATGTTTAATACGCTTTTTTAAGAGGAAAATAAATGAAATTTATTTTTATTTTTTATAAAATTCAAAAAAAAATTTTTTTGCCTTTTTTTTTCAAAATTGTTTGATTTTCACAAAATTATTTGATTTTTCACAAAATTATTTAGTTTTTCACAAAAAACGGACCCTGTGAAAAATCCTGGACAGACCCCTGGTCTAATCAAAAATTGTTTAGGTGTTCCGCACGAGGCCTGAAGTTTGAATTTCTTCAAAAATATGATTTTTTTCTAATTTTTTTTAAATATTAAGAATAAGTGTTAAAAATAATTCAAATTTAAAAATGTACACCGCTCAAAGTCGGAGGACAAAATTGTGTTTGAAAAAAAGTATATTAAACAACATTTAAATCTCCCACATTTATTCTGAACTGACGTAATTTTCACCAAAACTAGCATTTTACAAGGCCATCCGGCTTGGTTAGAAACTTATTTATCAATGTGGAATTTAACTGAATTAACACTTGAAACTGAGAGTCATCTGTGATTTATGTGGAGTAAAAAGTAAAATAATATAAACTATAAGCAGAATCTAAGCCTCTCGTCACATAGTGCCCGCGTTCTATCGGGTCCCCGTGATGGTAAACGAAATACAGCTCCACTAGCGTGGCTGCTATAGGATTGTAGAAGAACATATATCTTTGGTCGAGGAAACACTCTAAATATTCCGGACATGAATATGTTCACTGAAAAATACATTTAGAGAGAAAAGCTATAATAATTTTTAAAGTATCCAAACAATTTTTTTTTTTGCAAGAATTTCAAAGCTGTTAAGTTAAAAGCATGATTTTCGTTAATTGGTTTCTGGGTAAATGGTTCCATACTGTAATATGTTTCGAGCAATGCTACATTTTCAATTTTTTTTTTTACTAAAATAATATAACCCAGCCTTATAGTTCACATGATATTTTTAAGGAAATGATTTAAGGAAAGATTTATTCAAAAGGTCAACACAGAATCCAATCAGTATTACTAAAATAATGTAATATAGTCTTTACACCACTAAAAGATTTTCACTAAATCATTTCCATTTATGCCTGATTAAAATAAGCATTACACTTTTCATTTTGTTACATTGAAGAGAGCATTTTGTACTTGAATTTATTTACATGGAAGTACAAATCTTTTGAGATTAATTGCATCATAGGGACAGTAAAATTTTTGCTGTGAACAAAATAAAAACACAGCAAGTAGAATGGCAGGACAAGATGTATTCAACTTTTTTTTAAACGATGTAATAAAAACACAGAAGAGAGTTTTAAATATATGCCAAAAATATTGTCAGTGATCAAAAAGCTGCCTCTGATGAGTTATTAATAGCTCCACTACAGTACTTTCAGCATGCCATGCAGTTAACTGATCTGGAACACCTCCAATTTCTGGGCAACGAAGTAAAGTTGGACAGAACACAGTGCTTAAATTTTGAGGCGTCATTAAATTATAT
>JAXGGA010022050.1:0-15634 GCA_038373865.1 Uloborus plumipes | reverse complement strand
GTGCTGTTGACATGATATAATATATCTGATACATGTTATATCATGTCTGATACAAGTTAAGACAGAAAAACTGGAAGCCTATTTGTTCAACAGGAAGTATAAGTTTTATATAAATTTCACCTTCTGGCAAAATAATGCACTCTCACTCCCGAAAATGATAAGAAATGAACAAAAAAAATAAAAATAAATAAATATTATTTTTCAATACAAATCAGCCTTCCTTGTGATGAGTCACCATGTTGTAACTTGAATTTGAAGAGGCAGAACTTGGATTTAAAATGAAAGGTCAATAGTTGCATTTTGTAACTAAAAATTGTAGTTTGACAACCAGTTTCATATCCAGTCATCAGTTTTGAGCAATAATGTAAGTCGAAAATATTCCCAGTGGGAATTAATTTGAAAAATTGAAATATTCCCGGGAATATTTCCTTGCCCATCTTACTTTCCCAAAAATTGGGAATTTATGAGAATTTTCCAAAATCCTGAGTTTTTTACTCTTTTATACTTCTTTAGAGTTTAGGTGCTTTAAATTATACCTAATGGTGAAACAGATGAAGTAATTAAGGCCACTATTACGGTGGATGGGGTTCAAAGGAATCTGGGGCTTAGCAGATGTGGCCATTGGTGTCTTATGTGCTCCTATTACTTCTGCTGCCACAGAACATATACTTAGTACATAATCATGAATGTACTTTAAAAAGAGAAATTCGCTGCCATTAGGGCGAGAAACTATGTTCAATTAGCTTTCATACAACTGTAAATTGATGAATAATCAACAAAAAAATATATTGAAGCAAAGTCACAGAGCCAGTCATTGTAGAGAATTAGAGGAAGAAAATCAAAGGGCTAATCCAGAATTTTTGTAGTACTAACTATTTTAACAAAAGATTACATCAACATTCTATTATTGCAAAAGTCCAGCCCCCCCCCCTTCCATCTTTCCCTCCTACTCACACAGGTATAGATTTTAAATTTTTTTTAATGAAAATTCTAATTCATGGCAAAGAAGAAAAATTTTATTTCAAAAAGTGTTCTTAGTTCAAAAAGTTCTTAGACTATTTAAAAATTATTTTTTTCCACTTTGGCGAGAAACTGCAGAAAATAAGTTAAAATGCTAGGATAAAGTTGTTACTCATGGGGTGGTCACATAAATCACCTAAGCGTTCTATTTTATGAGTAAATTTTGGTTTGGAACAAACAATTTCGAATGTTATTTTTGTGCATATGACAATTACATTTTTATGAAGATGCTGATTTTATTACTTTATTTTTGTGAAAGTACCGATTTTAAAACAACTTTTGGGAAGGTGTCAAAAAACGATAGTAAAATAAGTATTGGCCCCTGAAATCTATAGATAAAAAAAAAAATTATGTGTCAATACTTGGTTTTTTTATGTTCCTTCTGGCTCTCATTAGTTATGCATAGTAATGTAAGAGTTTTAGTTATCACTAATTGTTATTTCCTCATGCGCTCTTTCATTTTCTGAAAAGAAGTTTTTGAATTTTTTTAGTCGAATCATGATGATATTAGACAATAATTTAGCAATTATTTGCTATATATATAATATAACAAAGTATTTTTCAACTATTTATGTCATAAATTCTAACTTCCCATAAATTCCCGGAAATATATGAATTTTGAGAATATTTCCTCGAGTATAAATTCCAAGGAATTTTACATCACTAGTTTTGAGTACTAACTGTTTACAATAAAATTCATTTGACAATCATAATTTTAGACCTTTTGTGACTTTTTACAATTTGAGCACTTTTTGATTTATGATAAGATTCAAAATTGCTTTCTCAAATCAATTTCCTAAACTTTTTTTTTTTTTTTTTTCAAGTTTCAAACAATAGAGCTGATCCTAAGCAGATTCAGAGAGATAGAGAAGTTTTCGATTTTCAAATTTTATTTTTACATGGATGGTGTTATGCAAAAAGGAGTTAACCCACAAAAACCTGATTTTGAGATAGTGGGCTTTAAAGTCAACAAACTCTGGTAAAAAGCATGGAGCTCTATATCAATACACCAATGATATGTTATCATGAAATGCTGATAGGGCTTAAATATTTTTGCTTAATGTAGAAAGCAACATATTTTACCATCACAGTTGGATAACTCATTTTTTTATGTTTTGTGGGTTAACTCCTTTTTGCATAACACCATCCACATGATAGAACATACATGAGCATTATCGATGAAAAAAGAATTGCGATACGACAAGGAGTTTTTCTTTTTTGAATAATTTTTAAAGTTCAAGCGATGGTGACGTCAGAAGGCTCATGTATTTTCCCCCAGAGCACCAAGCCGGGAGCAAGAAACTGCTTATCGGCTGAACAGAAACCGGTTTTACCTACTGTCATTGGTTGTTCTCACGGACTGCCGGAAAAAGGTAGAAATCGTCAAGTAATGACTGCTAAAAATTTTAATATGATTTTCACCGCAAAAAGTTTAAAACAATCGACGCTGACATCCGTGGCAGGTTATTGGATTGCCCTTTGACGAATCCAATCCAAACAGTGAATTAACAGGCTTAAACTAATTGATAACGGAAGGGAAAAAAACTCCGCAGTGAAACGATAGTATAGCTGCAATATAATGTTTGTGGGTGAAATGTTAAAATTACAGCTATTTGACGTCACTGGTCTCGTTTTCAAGAGGCACAATTTTAGAACATTGTTTTTTAAAAATTCATTAAAAAATCAATCATTGTGTTTTAAAATTCAGCGATGGTGAATTTTTTTTTTTTATAAGTGTCTTAGCAATATCTAGTAGTCAAAGTAGGAATATTTAATAGGTTAAAACTTCCTATTCTTCTCTGACAATTTATCACCACTAAGCTTTTCCAAATATAGGATATACCAACAAAATGGTTTTTAACTAAAGCCATTCACAAACTGCTGATGTAGGGGAGATAGGGGATGGATGGGACACTGGGATGGATGGGACTGGGACACCTAGAATTATTCTTAAAACAAACATTTTTTTTTAATTCCTGACTCTTCCACCAGAAGGAGCAACCCTAAATCCATGTTTGTTGCTAAAAATTATTTTAGTTGCAGAGTGCTATGAATGTATGAAAGAAAAAGGTTATTTCACAACACCAAAAGTAAATATCTACTTCATTTTGAATGTAAGTTTTCAATCTTATTTATTGATGTTAACAAAATTCTTTTTGCTGTTTATACAACTAATATTATAGATTTTATAAAGTAGCAGTTGAGTTAAGCCTAAAAGTAACATACTTCTAGTGACAAGATATTTTACTGAAATGTAGTATAAAGGGAGGGATGGGACATGTCCCCATCTCTCCCTTTTAATATCTGCAGCTAAATTATATACTGATAGTCCAAATGTTTTTGTATTTTATTTATGTCATACTATCTTGTTTTGGAATTGAATTGCAGAACAAATAAAACCATTGAAATTTTCAACTTGATATAAGAATTATATAAACTTCTATGATTTTTTTCTTAACTAAATTTCTTTCAATCAAAGTTTACAGCAGTATAACTAAATTTTCCAAACTTATGTATTATTTATCAATCATAATTATATTACTTTTATTTACTTTTAATCAATTGGTTAGCCTTGCTTGATAAATTCATGTCTTTTGCAAAAAAAAGCCACGCAAATGGCAAAAAGTCCAACATGGTCGAAAAGTTTCAACTAATGAGCACATGTTGAAGGCTCCACCTACACCCATTAACGTCACTTCTGGTTTTAAGAAGACGGGTATTTATCCCTTTTATAGCGAACCCTTCACAGAGGAAAATTATTTAACGTCATTTGTTACTGACCTCCCAATGCCAGTTCATAATGATATGGTTCATTCAAGGGTCATTGCGCTTTTAAACGGTCAAAAAGTAGGAAAAGTAGGACATTTTCACAAAAAAGTAGGACACTTTTACAAAAAGTAGGACAAGTATTTTAATAAAAAAATATGAACACTTCAAAATAAAAAAAATATTCAAAAAACATCATCGAAATAGAATGTTTACATACTTTAGCCTTGCCAGCACATGTCATACATGCAAAATAATTAGAAAAAATATCGGACTGTCGATTTTAGAAGCAGCAAGTAAGATTTCCAGCTGTTGGTACATAAAGCTTTTTATTTTTTTTAAAGCTATAGCCTTAGTTGTGTAAAATAATTAAAGTAGTTCTTTCCACAGACAAGTTTATTAATTTTAAGTTCGGAATTCGCTTTTTGAAGTACTAATATACAGATTGAACGAAATAATTTTAAAATGCTAATGAAGAATAAAAATTATAAGACATAATAACTTTCATGCAGAAAAGTAAAATATAACATGACAACATTTTGTACATAACATTAAAATTTTCAGAGTACTGCATACATGTGTTTCAGCCTTTTTCAATGCAAAAAAGTGAGCTTTTATCGACGTCTTTTCATCTATAAGCTCATTGCATTGAAAAATGCAACCTTTATGAAGCAAAAACATGTGTATCCACAAATCTGCAAGGTGTTGTACAGTGAAACTTTATTTTGAATTTCAATAAAAAGTATGTTCAAGAAAAATCAGTATTTTATCGTCAAATGATCAGTTTGCTTTCAGTTTCTTTGATTGACTTGCACAGCAATAGTCCAACATAGTGGTCTTTCTCTTTTGAATTTCCTTCTGCTCATCCCTTATATTCTCCAAATTTGAGTCACTTTCTTCCAATTTCTTGCATGCAGCTTCTAGCATAGTTTGTGCAATTCTTAATCCCTTCTGATCCTTCATTTTCATTGCACTTTTAATTATTTCATTAGCATCAGAAACCAAAGATTTATCAGCTTTAACTTCTTATTTCGCCTCTGCTTCTTGCTTATCTAACAATTTTTCCATCTTTATTGCTTCTTTCACTTCTAGCGATTTCTTCTCAAACAATATCTTTTTTACGCTTTCCTTTTCCTTTTCTTGTTTCATCTTTTCCTTGGCATCTTCCTTTTTCTTCTGTTCAGCCTGAATTCTCTTTTCTTTCTGTGGTCGTATCAAATATGATTTATGAGCTCCCCATCCCATTCTTATGAAGTCTTTGGTAATTGGTACTTTGTGACAATGATAATTATACTGTTTAAGGCCATCTTCAGTGGACTGCATACCGTTTATGGATGCTTCAGACAGACGGACTCTGTTATTAGTAAGGTACTTTAATGTTTGCGAGAATCCCCGTTCAATATCTGCATTCCCATGATAGTCCAGTCACTTTAGCCAAAAAAAATGTGTTTCTTCGGAATAATTTTAACCTAAAGTTTTTCTTCGCACAGAGCTTTGTTATATCATTGTGAGTGACCTCTCAAAAGTACCCGACATTTTGGTGTACGCTTCGACCCTTTGGGGGGGGGACTGGGGGAGAGCGAAAAAAGTTATTTTCAATATATATTAGGCAAGTAGGGTGTCATTTTTTATGTATTTTTTAGCTGAATCGAATGGAAGCATAATAAAGTTGATATCTACATCTAAAAATTGAAAATCTGGTTAAATTTTTTAAATATTTTTTGAGTTAGAGGGATTTTATGAAAAATAAAGAATTATTTTTTTTAAGTGTTTTGTTTAAAAAAGTACGTGAACCAAAATCCGCAAATCAAAATGAGCGAAGCGAAGGACAGCTAGGGGTGAAAGGGCAGGTGGTTGGAAAGTTGAAATACCAGTACACCCGTCTCTGCGACTCCAACACCCCCCCCCCGCCCCCTCAATACAGTCGTCTTAGGGGTCAGTGTTCTATCGTTCGCGTTACTGAGAAGTGCGTTAAATTCTGTGCTTTGTTTTTAAAACACGTGTTCCCTGCGTGTGTATAGTACTTCAAATGACCATGTTGTGTGCAATTTGTGGCAACGCTTTACTGTGTAAAAGCACAAGAGACAAGATGGAAAACTTTCATTGTTCGCAAATAAGACTTCAATGGAACTTCACGTGGAGTGCAGTAGGGACTATATCCGTAAAACAAGTATAGCAGCATTTAAAAGAAAATGCAATGCTGAAGAAGCAACCTCGTCACCTAGTACTACTGAAACCAGAATGCGAACGGCATCGTATTTTAATTTCAAAGGATGTGGCTTTTTTTTTTGTGGAGACGAAGCTGTTGTGGATAAAGAAAAGAAGAAGCGCAAAGAATTCCGAAAAAAATAATAAAAATGGTTTCAACACTCGAATTTAAAAATACTGTGAAGAATATCATACAAACAAGAAATGATGATTGGGCGAAAGTTGTTAGCAGCGTATCATTTATGAAATTGATTTGGTTGCAGCTGATGCCAGATATTATGCTACTTGCTTGGTTTAGTTTTCAACGAAAGCATCAGAAGTGACTAGGTCGTCCAATAGAACAGGGTGTAGTTGACGCTATGGATATGATTTATTCCTTCATTGAGACAAATGATGATTGTCAGTTCACCCTTTCTGAACTAAAAGATGTACTTAATGATTTAAACTGGAAGCCTGATGACAAAACCATAAAGAAAAAACTTGCCGAGCGGTACGTTGATAGGCTCGTGATTACCAACAAAAAGAAAGGACCAACTATTCTGTGCTTTCGAGACACAAATTAAGGTGTGTTATCCAAAGGGTATGAAAATAGAAGATCTGATCCAGAAAAGGAACGATTTGAGAGTCATAGAGAAGGCAGCGGAGATCATTCGTCAAGATATACGCTCTGCAGTATGTGAGGTAGATACACATCCTCCCAATACTAAATTTTTCTCTGACATCAATGCCAGTGTACCCAAATCATTGTTGTTTCTAATAGAAGAAATCGTTATTAAAAATAAGAAAGGCACTGTAGAACCTTTACAAAAGAAATTACACTGCTATCTGTCATGCCTGTCTGCAGTTCGTCCCCGGTCATTCATATCGCCCTTCCTCCTTGGAGTAACTGTTCATTTTCATAGATACTTTGGTTCCAGACGTCTGATAGACATTTAGTCAAGCTTAGGGTTCTGTACTTCCTACACAGAAGCCCTTCTGTATGAATCAATCTGTATGAGCAAATTCCTGGGTAGAGTGGATTTATGGAGCTTTTGACAGAACATGCAGAATACTATAAATCACGTGTCATGTACTTACCATTCATAGACCATCCTCCAAGTAATTATGACACAATTTACAGTACATTGCTGTATATTCTTGAAGAAGGTTTTAAATATGGTCACACTAGTTGTGTAAGTAAAATTTGACCAACCTCTATTCATTAAAGCAAGGGAAATTGTTGCTTCAGACGATAAAAATTCACGGGTCTCCAAAATAATTGTGAGACTAAGAGGTTTTCACATTTGCATGTCTTTTCTCGGTTCAATTGGCTTTATCATGACTGGAAATGGTCTCAAAGAAGTAATGAACACTGTTTACGCTTCTTATTCAGTTGACAATTGACAAGACATGTTTACTCTCGAGCTATTAGAGCTCATACACTTTTGCAAATAGCTTTATCTAAAACAATTTTCAGTGCCTTTGACTAGTGACGAAAAAAATTTCATGGACATTTACCTCAAAGAAGTTCATAAAACAACGCCTTCATTTTCTGAGGTGGAAGAATTGAAAATCCTTAGTGATGTGAAAAGTAAATTTCAAAATGAATGCTCCAATTTGAAACACAGAGGACCAACTTCACAATCATGGATCCAGTCTTTGGATATAATGTTAATCCTCAAAGAGTTTATAAGGGCTGAGAGGATAAGTGATTGGGCGTCATATTTGACTGCAATTAAGAGAATGTTACCCTATTTCCATGCTGCGGGACATTTTTTGTACGCCAAAAGTGCCCACTTGTTTGTTCAAGACATGGAAATGTTAGAATTATCAATGAATGAAGGCACCTTTAAAAGGTTTATGTACGGATGCCTAAAGTTAGGGCCTACACTGTCCTGTAGCCTGTGGAAATTGTCATGGACAGTCTTGCTTAAATGCTGCACCAATGGACGGAATCTCTGAAAGTGATGTTATCAGTGGTACCGAAGAAATAGAAGTGATGGACGGGATAGACATGTAATGTACTGAACAGGTTTTCTACAACCAAGAACAGGTGAGAGAAACTATCAACACTTTGTAGTTTCAAAAATGAAATTTTTTTCTTGTAATATAATGATGTATGTTCACTGTTCTAATGATATTTTTCCAATGTACGTTAACGCTTAACTAAAATTTTTTACTACAAAACATTCTTGGTTACGTATGTGACATATGTGACTTTTTTTACATAAAAAACCCCCCTCACTAAGAAACTATTGACTTTATTAACATGATTCTGTTTTCATTCGACTCAGCATGAAAAATACACAAAAACAGACACCCCACTTGCAGGGCCGCCGCTAGCTGAAATATCTGGAGGGGTGTTGAGAATTTGGCGGCCCTGGGCTCATCATATAGGGGGGTGAGGGCAGTGGCGTATATAGGTTTTTATTTCAGAGGGGGCCCATATAATCAAGCTTAGCACTCCCCCCCCCCCTTTTTTTTTTGCTTACTGTAAGACAGGTAGAAATTTTCAAATTGAATTAAAATATTATAATTTTTGGAAAAGATAGAAAATTACGGTTTTAGATTCCCTCCAAAACTTTTTTCAAAATTGAAATTATTTATGCTACCTTTCATGACGTTGGAGGATCGAGACTCCTCTGGGAAACTTAATGAAACTTAAAAAATTCTAAACACGCAATTTCAGGTTATCTTTAGTGACGTTAAAGGAGTTGAGAAAACTTGAGGCATCTCTCCTGAAATATTTTGACGCTGAAGCACAACTCAGGATATGAGTTGAAAAATCATCTTCTTTTCTTTTACTCTATCACGAAGTACAACTTCATGACAGAGTAAAAGAAAAGAAGATGAGTTTTTTTTTTTTTTTGAACAGAAGTCTCATTTAAGTTATCTTTGAGAAGTAAAAGTTCAAAGACCCTCCCCTGAAAGATTTTCGATATATAGATGCGCAATTTCGCGTTCTCTTTGGAGACATTAAGAGACAAAAAGTGGTTAGGGATCTCCCTCCGAAAATTTTCAGAATTGAAACCGTAAGCCATCTTTACTTTAGACCATCTTTGGTAGTAACGTTAGCAAAGACTCGCTCCTGAAATGTTTCGAAATTAATGTTTTAAAAACGTTTTTATTTAGGTTATCTTTAATACCGTCAAGAGAAGAGGCAGGATTCGGGCGCTGTGCCCCGAAATTTTGCGGCATTGAAGCTTCAAGAATGCCATTTTAATCTCTATTTTTTGAAACTGAAGGTTCAAAATTTTACTTTTAGCAGAGGTGCTCATTACCCCCAAGAGCAAAAACTTATCATCCAAGAATTCCACGAAGATCCCTCTAAAAACGAGCCCATGTGTGACTCTAGAGCCACACGTGAAAGAAAAAGAAAATAAAAACTTTTAAAAACGCCCCTTAAAAATAATTCAATAGCGCCGCTTACGCCATGATTCTTGATAGGAACAACTGCTTTTAGGCTTTGTCTGACAACATTTAGGATAATAAAAGGATTTAGAGACTCTTTCGGAAATTTTTGCACATAGAGACTGTACTTCGGGAGCTCTTTCTTTTCTAAAAACACATTTTAGAGCTAGACTATAGAAAAGTAAGGGGGATATCAACTACCGTTAACTGTTTGAATTTTAAATCTCTAAAATACCATTTGAGGCAATGTTTGACCAAGGTGTTGAAGACAAAGAGGGAAAAGAACTCTCTTCCGAAAATGTTTGGATATTGCAGTCTTAAAACTGCAATTAAATTACACGTTGTAAAAGCGAAACTTTAAGATCTCTTTGGACTCTTTAAGGGGGGTCATGAGCATTCTTTGAATTCATGCTTGGCGGATATACGGGCCTCGACTTCCTACCCTAAACCCGCCACTGAGAGGCACTCTATTCTTTAATTTCACCACTGGTAAGGAGATTGAAAATTACGTGCCCCTTCTAGTTCGGCCGGCTTGGACTTCAACCTCTTTCCGAATTTTTTTTTTTTTGTTTTGTTCAGCTGAAAGCTTGGAAATTATTTGTGAAAAAACTAAAACCGAAAATGATTGCACTTTATTTTAAATTTCTTGCTGGGAGAAATACTCACTCTTTATTTTAAATTTCTTGCCGGGGAGGAATGATTATACTTTATTTTAAATTTATTGAGCGTAGCGTTATTTTAAAGACTCTTATTTCCTGATTGACTAGAAAAAAAGGGAGAATGAGAAGACAGAGAGAAAGGTAAATTGCTGACTAATAATCTACACGTGTTGAATATTTTTCATTTCAAGATTTCTATTCAAAATGTTTAGGATTTTTTCTATGCATTTTCTAATTGAAATATCTTTACTTTCCCAAGTCACCTTCTTTTTTCTCTTGAGTAAAGCGCAACTGCACCCTTGACCCTCTTGGGTTGCACCACTGCCTGGTACCATCTAACGAATTATTATTAGCAATAATTATTTAATTATATATTTTTAAGCTAAAAGTATGTAAATAATATAAAAGCAAACTTAAACCGAATAATAATAACTACCTTTATTTTAAAAAAAATCCGATTTTTTTTTCGGATGGGGGTATAGGAGGGAAAGACCCTCTGGGGCGCTCCCTTATATACACGCTTGAAAACAATGTTAATAAAGTGCTTTTTTCGAAAGGATTTTTTTTTTTTTTTTTTTTTTTTTTGAGCAAACACGAACCGAACACCAACTTTTGAAAAAATCTTTCTCGATTTCGGGGGGGGGGGGAGCCTCGATCCCCTCCTTAAATACGCCCTTGGGTGAGGGAGATAGCTTCCCCCGAGCTTTAAAATCTAATATTTTTTACAAAGGTGGAAGGTGGACGCAATTTTTGTTTTTTGATTTTTTAAATATAAAATTTGGCGGCCCTCAGTATATCGTCGCCACCATGCTAAACTAACGAATGTGAAAATTAGCAATTTTCAGGAGAGCCAAAACACTGCATATAACTTTTTCCCACCTGACGTGTTTGGTTATTTTCAATTTTTAAACTTTTATAGATATCTTGTAGTGTAAAAGTATTGCTCGAAGGTATCATTTTAATTTTAATTATTTGTAAAATTTGAACTTGAAAAACGAACTTGAAAAACGCGATTTTTCACATTCGTTAGTTTAGCATGGTGTCGACGATATATTCTTTTTTTTTTAAATATTGCATCGATCTTATTGAATTATGTATATATAATTTGATTTGTTTTATTAATTTAACTAATTTTAGTTACAGAGGTTCGCGTACCTTTTAAAGCTCTCGCACATATTTATACAGTACTTTTTTTTTTTTTTCCAAATTGGGCAGCCTATAGTTTCCCGTTTACATGACCCCATGAACGAGAAAATTTCGTATTTTCGCAACGAATATTGCTTTGAAGTAATCTCAATTATTTTTCGCGGCCCCAATTATTTATTTTTGTAAGTAATAATTGGGGCCGCGGAAAATACAGGACATTTTTAAAAATTCAGGTTTACTGATATTCTTAAGAATGTTTAAATTATTCCGCTTCTCTTTTAAATTTCGTTTTTAGTCCTGAAATATTTTTCTAAAATTTCATTTTAATAATGAAATAAAATCGGCGGCCCCTTTCTTCAGAAAAGTGGGGGGGGTGTAGCACCCCCCCACACCCCCCTTGCCGACGGCCCTGCCCACTTGCCTATATACTTAAAGCATGATTTTTCGGCCCCCCTTGCTTCCCCTCTTAAAAGGGGGGGGTAAGCGTACAGCATAATGTCGGGTACTTTTGAGGTTTTACTTAGAACGACATGAAAAGGCTTTGTGTCAAAAAAAACTTCGGGTTAAAATTATTCCGAAGAAAAATGCTAAAGTTACTGGACTATGAGGTAGAACAAGAACAGCTTTGACAAGTCTTTCTAATGCGGGATATTTAGGGTTATCAAAATCATCATTTAAAGTAAAGATCTTTGCCCAATAATGATCAATTCTCTGTTCCAATTCTTCGTTTTCAGAGAAAAACTGGTCAACTTTCACTTCTTCACATTGAAGTATTTTCCATTCATCTATAATTGAGTCAATCTTGCAAGGGGAGATAGTGTAACAGCATTTGCTAGATTTTTTATCGACTCGAATGTCCATGTACCCCTGTTTTTATGGCTTAAACATTTGCTCTCTCTCAATATAACGTTTTCTAAAGGAAACTTCTTCATTAAATATCTTGTAAGAACATGGTAAAACCTTCTCATGTCATGGAGAAGTGTTTTCCTTGCGCTCGATTTTATTTTTTTCACTCTTTGGCTTGTACACCGATTTCAATTTCATCATCATTTAGTTCACTTTTTATGCAAGGGAACGCCATTAACTTAAGTTCATAAATAGATTTTTCTGTGATTACTTCTATCTTTACAAAACGGCCAAGCACAGTCTTTAGAAGAAGACACCACTGTTCATACAGAATATGAATTAGCGGCTCCTCAGATTGAAAAAGAGTAAGAAACTTGTCAAATTTTTACTTACTGATAAAATAAAGTCCATTTAGGAAAGGGAAGATAGATGATGTTTTAAACAGCTTTCAATTCTTTGATATCTGCTATTTTCTATTATTTTCTTGTCCCTTTTAGGAAGTTCTTCAAAAAAACACTTTTTAAGAATTGGCCACTGACTCTTTACTCGCTCAATGGCTGGAGTCAATGTCAGCCACCTGCATTGAACATGTTTTAAAAATTTCAACTGATCTTCACCAAATTCACCTTGTAGTTTCTGGTATTCCTGAGTTCTGACAGGTGAAAGTTTAAAAAAATGATGCAAATCAACAACTAATTCGACGATATCATCTCCAAATTCTGGAAGAGCTTTTCCAAATCCACGATGAACAACATGTAAACTGCATGTACTCACATTAAAAAAAAACAGGGAGCTTTTAATTTTTTTTTTCCTCACTCACTAGATGAAAAGCCGTTAGATTCAGTCGGTCCATCACTGCTGAGAGTAATTAGATTCTTCAAGGGAAGATTACAACTATCTATTGCATTCAATATGTTTTCAGATATATCTGGACCCTTAGCTCTTCCTAAAAGATAAGAGTATAAATGATGCACACATACAGCATTTTTTTCAGTCGACCAGTATCGTGTCTTAAGATCCAGTTGCTTTTTTATTTGTTTGTTTGATAATTCATCATAAGTGATGGTAAATGGTGATTTTGAATTTTTGATGTCATTTAATAAGATCTCATGGAAATATGGACCTGTAGCTTCAAAAATTAGGTGGAATAATTTAGATGGCCCAAGAGAAAAATTAAATGCTATCTTACAGTCAGGAAACATTACTTGAAACAATTTGTTTATGTCTTCTGAAGAATTGTAAGAGAAGTTACTCTTAGCAGTTTTTAAAGACCATAAAAGCTCTGCTTTTGTAGTGTTTTCTTTGAAGGAAGAACAGGATAACTGAGATATATGATTTGAAGATGTTGACTTGTTTGATACTGATCCATGTGTTTCAAAAGTCATTTGACTTCCCTCCACAATATCTTTGACCGAAAGAACATGAATCTTCCGTTTTGAATTATTTAACAGCTGGCTAAGCCCACGATTGTCACAGCGGACAGTTTTGTTGCAAAACCTACAATAAGCTTCGGAATTAGACTTGGGACTCTTTTCACACCATTCTTTCAGAAGGTGCCCATTACAGTCTTTTCCAAATTTTCCAATTTTCATGTGCTGCAAACTTCTTGAAATCACATCAATTTCGACTTTTGAAGGAAATTCAAGCTAAATTCTAAAGGAAAATCAAGCTAAAAAGTAGGAAAAGTAGGAATTTTTTGCTAAAAAGTAGGAAAGTAGGAACTTTAGCTAAAAAGTAGGACAATTCCTACTTTAGTAGGAAAAAGTAGGAAAAGTAGGAAAAGTAGGACGAAAATGAACCCTGTTCATTGTTGTGAAGAATCATCTAACAACGCCCTACCCAAAAGCGGAACGCCGGAAATTATTCAGTAGGAAAGGAAATAAAGGAAGAACCAAGATTCTTACTGATACTTTCGAAAAGGAAGAAATAGAGAGACGAATGAATGAGAGGATGAAGAAAAAAATTCCCAAAACAAAAAACAAAGCACGGAAAAAAAGGAAGTGTGAAAGTCAGGGTATCAATGATTTAAATCAATTGATTTAAATCAGTGATTTAAATCACATTTTAAATCAATTGATTTAAAAAAAAAAACATTGATTTAAATCACTTTTTATTTTAATCCTTAAAAAATTCTCTTGGACAATCCCAATTTCATTATTTTTACCATTTTCTTTTAGAGCTTTGATTACCATCTAATAAATGGAAAAGTAATCCTACTCATCTCCCCTCCACAGATGCTTAAAGGTTGCAGTCCAAACAATATGTATGCACAAATAGTGCTATTTGTTGTCTAATATGTGAAATAAAGAAAATACATGCAGCTGCAGGGCAGGTGTTGCAAAAAGTGAATTGAGGGGGAGGTGTTTTTAACCAAAACGTCCATGATACATTACGTTGGAAGGGTTGAGAACAAGGACAATGATGACACTTTTCAAGTACTTTTCATGAGAAAAAATGAAAAAGGAAACTTTATCTTCTCCCAAACTACTGATTTTTCAGTAATCAATAAAACAGACATTATTGCCAAGTTGCCCCCACCAAATATGGTTGGTGGAACTAGCCGAGCCCAAAAATATTTTTCATTTAATGCTTATTTGTTTAAGTACAATGTTAGGTAACATAAATGTCCTCAATAAACCTTAATAATGTTCAATAAACCTTATATATACCTTTGTCATTTTTCACAATAATTTTGATAACTGTGAATATGTATTTTAACTTTCAAAAATGTCCCATCCCTCCCTTTCATGTGTCCCATCCCTCCCTTTCATGAGGGAGGGATTGGACATTTTTATTACTATTGTAATTGTCTCCTGATGCGACCATTTTAATAATTACCATGAAATTCATATTTTTTTAATGTGTTAAAATGTTTCAATTTGTTGTTCTGAAAGTTACAATGTTATACCAGAAGAAAATAATTTATAAGAAATAATTTTGTGAAAAGTGTCCCATCCATTCCTAATCTCCCTTACATATCTACTGGGTTATGAGGACTTGTGTTAACATATAAATAACATAAAAGATACGACTTCTTTCATTGTGAAGCATAAATCAAATATTAATGCTTATGCAGAAGTGTACTTAATAAATTTACAAAGCTCTCAGAAGTTTTTAATAGAAAAGAAATAAATTTTTAATAACTCTTATATTTATCAAAATTTTTGTCAGCAAGGAAATGAAAGTTTGCGAATACACGGTAGAATTATGCCCTTTCGTTCACGTATAAAACAAACTTTAATTATTAACATTGTAACAAAAAAACAAACAAAAATGTTTGAACATAAGTAACAGATTAAAAATAGATATAAAAAAATAAAAGCTATTTTGTCGGAGATGAAATTTTAAATCAAAATATGAAAGAGTTAGTTGCATGTATTTTTTTAAAGAGAAAACCTTTTCATGCTAGTTGTTCTTCAAGGGGAATTAATTCCTAATGATTCGAGTAAAGCAAACAATTAACAAATAAGTCAATATTTTCGGACCAAACTTTAGAAAAATGCAAAAAAGTCATGTCATAAACAATTAATAAGATTTTAATTCATTACCACCTGTTGCTTGTTCTAATTTATAGAAATGTCCATAGTACCGTACTCAAA
>JAXGGA010022049.1:0-15636 GCA_038373865.1 Uloborus plumipes | reverse complement strand
CATTTTAATTTCTTGCCTGTTTTGTGCCCCCAGTAGTTTTTTGAATATTTTGAACTCTGTACTATATGAATATCATAGAGAAATAAGGCAATATTAGAAGAGAAGAAATAAATCCGTTGTGATAGCTAAAGATGTCGTTTAGTGAATGATTCTACTGGAGACAGATAGTTTGGGGGGACTTGGCTCCAATTCCTAAAACAGAGGCGACCGATAAGGGAACGCTGCAAGAATTTCCCCCTAGGCCAGTGGGGTGGACTAGCTTTCGTCATTGTAAGCTAAAAGGAAGACACCATGTTGACAGTTTTATTGCAGTTTAATCTTGGAAAAGAGACGCATTTTCCGCTTCTTTGTATCGGGATGCTTTCAAAAGCTTCACTTCTCGGAGTGGGTGATTCAAGATGAAACTTTAACTTTTCAGCAAAGAAACTTTGCCCAAAACTAAAGTACCGTGTTCGCCTAAAGGACACAACGAGATGAGAGTAGAAGGATGCATCACCAGGAGGTTCTCGTGTTCTGCATTGGATAAAAATTCGCGCTATTTTTCAGATAATGGAAATAATTTAGATTTTATTTTTTTTGGAAAACAGAATATTACTTTGGAGAATTTTACTTAATCTGTCGGAGTCAATCAGATTTCTATCGGAAAAAAATTTAATGTCGGAATTTTTTTCCGACGAGCTAGGAATTTTCCCCGACGGGGGGGCAAGACGCTTCCGACAGGGGGGCAATTGCCCCCCCTGCCCCCCACCTAGCGCCGCCACTGGTAAACACTTAAAACTTTTTAAAAAAAATTTCTAAAATGCTAACACAAAATGAATATTAATTATAGATTCAATTCTTATATTTTTATATCATGCCAGTGGCTCTTCTGTTCAATAATTTAATAATTAAAATATAAAAATGTTTCACAAGCAGATTGAAGTAACAACCATATTCAGGGAATGGAGAAAGCCAAAAAAAATTTCTATCATATCTTAGGTATTTCAGAATACTGTCGTCCCCGCTTAACGGGTAACGGATAAAGGAATACCCCGCCTATTGGAATAAAATATCTCAGAACCGATGCCATAGACGTAATGTTAAAGATCCCCGCTTAATCCAATACCCCGTTTAATCGAATAATATTTCTTGGAACCGACATTATTCGTTTAAGCGGTGCCGACAGTACATGCTAACAATGTCAGAAAAAGCGGAATGATTTACTTTTCTTTTAGTTATTTTTTTTTATGTCTGTTTATATTGGAAACTTCAACTTAAGTTTGATCACTTTTTTAGAGATTTTTGAGCTGCTACAATAAAAAAATAAGCATAGATTTAAAAATTAACCCAATTATAAAGTCATTTAATATGTGTAAAGTAATTTAATCAGGGGTGATTGTGAGTTCGTGAAAAAATACCTGAAAGTTTTAAAGAGAAAATAGGTGTATGGGGGGGGGGGGAGTTAAAGGTATGAAAATAGCATATAAAAGAATTCAAATTAACTTGCTACAGATTTACAGTCAAAAGCTCTACGATGAACATATTACTTTTACTGTTCATATAATTGAAGCAAAAAGAAAATTAAATCAGAGCTTCAAATCTTAACTTTTTTACATTTTAATTTTCATAAAGGACACAGAATTTCGCTCGAAAATTTGGAATTTGTGATTTTTTAATATAAATAAAAATATATTTCATTTATTTGTCTCATAATTAAGGTTAATAAGCATCAAAAATGAGAAGAATTCGATTCTCATATCGGATGCAAATCAATTGCATTTTTCAAAGTGAAGTCATCTAAATCAAATTCGATGAATATTATTAATAGTTATCAGTATAATCACCGAAAATTCGGAAAAGCAAAAAAATACCGGAGGTGGGAATGTGCACAATTCAAAATATTTTATTTCCGGTATTTTCGAACATGAAAATACCGGAATCGATCATGAAAATACTGGAATTCCGGTAAAATACCGGAACACAATCACCCCTGTTTAATATGCTTGATAAATTTGGCTTTTATTTGAAAAGAAAAAGAAGCAACAAGCTATCCCTGCTCTTGTCTGAATTTCTTTAATGGCATTATTACCAGGCTTTTGTTAGTAATTGAAAATATCTGCTAATGCATTAAAACATTTCAACTAATGAGCTTGAGGAAATCAAAAGATTTTGCTCAGACTTTTCTTAATTAAAAAAATAACTGTAGTACCCAAATTTCAGTCCATTCTGTGCAAAACAGAAATACTTATTGATCATAAAACGAAAAGGTTTTAATTCTTATTAAGGGTTCTACTCTTTTTATAAACAACTAAAAAGTAATTTAACCCAAAAAAAATTTTTTACATATTAAAATTAAGTGTGTGCAGGTAAGCCTGTCAATGTGTGATGGTTACCTAGCATTTCATCTTATAATTAATGTGTTTAAATAATTAAATAGTGCTTAAGATTTCTTTGCAAGAGTATATACTTTTCATTTCTTGAAAAACTTCAAATAGACAGTATAGAATATGGTAGAAGTAACAAGAACAGAGGAAACGAACTTATTTCGGTCAACATGCAATATGGACCAGACAGGGTGGTTCGCCGTCGGACTCGTGACCGGAGGGATCCGGATTCGATCAAAGATCCACCGTCTTGATTAATGGTGGCTGGGGGACGTCAAAAATGTCGTGGTCACAAAATCCTCCAAGTGAAACGATACCTCTGGAGATGCTGTGCCAAGGGTTTGTTCGACACTTGGTTCTGGTTCAAAAATAACAGAGCACTCTTCAGGGCCCTATCCCTTGTTAAACCACGAGTTGTGGTAGGTACGGGGGGCCCTGGAGTGTGTGAAGCATGGACCAGACAAAGAATATTTATTATAACTAATTTTTAGGAACTTTCTTCGGCTGTTTGCTTTCATAAGTTGTTCATCTGCAGTACTTTTACAATAACAGATTACAAATAATCATATTTATAATTTTCAACAGCTCTACTGTCCTAAAATTTTAAAAACATAGTAATGATTTGATGCATTGATGCATAAACACAGAGTGAGGTAGATGGAAGGTGTTTTTGAAATGAGAACAATTCGGTGTGATTTAAATTTAAAAATAATTACAAAAATTCAAAGCTTAGAGGTTACTTTTAACAAATACAAAAAATTACATTTTGAAAACAATAACAGGCAGATGGCGCCTGTTTCTGGAATGCAGCACTATAGTGGCTTTTAAAAGTTCTGCATCTTACGTATGTTGATACCAATTGCATTAACATGGGCTGTGGTAGAGCCTACCAACACAATCAGATTTCTAAGTTTATCAATGTACATTTTAGCCTTTAGATATCCCCATAATCAGTGGCGGATCCAGCGGGAGGGGCACTGGGGCACGTGCCCCCCCCCCCCCTGTCACATATTCTCGAAGAGTCTAAAACCCATACTGAAACAAGAAATACCGATCAAATTATCGGTGCCGATTCGATACATCTGTTTTGAATTTTTTTAAATATTTTAAAACAGTTTTTTGGCAGTTCCCGATATAAGAAACACTATTGGCATTATTAAAAGTGTAAACAACTCTTTGCGAGAATCTGCATCTCGAGCACAACTTTTGAGTACCAAAATTGAGGAAATGTTAGCAGAGGAAAAATCATCGAAAGCGAAAAGAAATTGCGTGGATTGAAAGACACGATGGTATTCTTCATTTTCTTGAAATATTGGCTGCACCCTGGACGAAGTGAGTAGTAGCAGCTCGCATTCCTCAAGCAAAGCCTGCTGCAATTTACGAGTTCGAGTTTCTGTTGTGCATGAAGAATTTAACAAATTTTTTGGCCATTACTTTGTCTTTATAAATTCAATTACAAAGCTCCAACCTTGATTGCAGCAAAGGAATGCTAATGGTTGCGGCGGTAAAATCGGCTTTATGTGCGATTCGGAGCAACTCCGAAAGTACGTTCAACGAAACGAGGAATGTGGGAGTTCCCTAGAACTGCCACTGTACAGCAAAAGCTTGCTGATTCCATGGAATATTTCCGGTTAAAGATATATTTACCCTACTTAAATTTCTTCATTCCCGAGCAAGATGTCCGATTTGAGAAACAAAATAGTGATACCATATCAAAGTTACAGAAAGTAGTCCCTAAATGTTACTTAGAGAACAATTTTCCTGATGACGATACTATTGATGCCACTCAAAAATACGAGGGTGATTTACTCTCAAACATTAACGCCCTTTCAGGGGAATTACTTTTATGGAAAGAGCTTTGGGCTGACAAAACACAAAAAGTTGACACTCCCATGTCAGTTTACGAATTTGCTGCAATGCTTCCTAACATTCAGTGTATTTTAAAAATTCTTTGTGTTTTACCTATCACAACTACCACTGCTGAAAGATCTTTCAGCACATTGAAAAGAATAAAGATCTTTTTAAGGTTCACCATGGGTCAGGAGAGATTAAATGGTCTTAGTATGCTACACATATACCGAGGAATTAAAGTAGACCCCGAAGAGGTCTAATTTATTTGCCAAGAAGCATGCTCGGACGCTACAATTACAATTCATTTAAATCTTTAAAAAGAACTTTTTCAGTGTTCTTCGTGTGTGTCCGTGTGTTCCTTATTCGTTCTGTGTTCTTTTTTATTCATTTGCAAGCACTTGCTGAATGAAATAATGTTGTGTACGTATTCTAACTCAAACCAATAACGTTCCCCTAATGCAAGGTATCCACAAATAAATAAACACTTTCACAAAGGACACCTTCTACTCCCAGAGCCATACTATACCATGACTGCTTGATGGAATGCCATTATTACCAGGAACCGAAAGGTATGGAAAATACGATAATACATTAGTATATGACAGTTGTTTGTTTTTAACAGTAATTATTATTTTTCAGTTAAAATATTAAACTGATTTTGTGCCCCCCCTGTAGATTTTTTCTGGATCCGCCACTGCCCATAATAATATTCAAAAAAATTGGTGTATTGAGACTGTGAACAAAACACTGGTGCAGAAAAGTAATGAACTCACTTGATTTCAGATAACCCTCAACTGCAAACACTTGATTCTCTCCAGTGCAGATACACATTATGAATAACAAACAATAAATTCTTCAGAATAAAATAACATCTATCACACCTCTCTTATCATTCCTCTTCACATGTACCATCCATTACAAAAAACTTTCCATTTAACCACACCCAGTATATGTACAGAAAAAGAAAAAAAAAACTAAGAAATTTTTTAAGAATCTAATTCTTTTATGAGACTCAAATAAATGAAAATTGGAAGAAAAAAAAAAGTTCCTGGCATAAAAAAAAAAACAATTATTTTTCTTCACTAACATTTTGAGCTATCATTTCTTGAACATTTCTGCTTGAGTGATTCATACTGGAATCACTAAATTTTCCAAAGCAAATCTAACTTAAATGATTTTCAAGTAGATATCAGAGTTCTGTTAATATCAAATAAAATTCCAACTTTAAAATCAAGAAACTATTTAACTTTCAAAATAAAATTCAGGTCAAAAGCTTTGTTCAGTCTTTTTTTTTTTGGGGGGGGGGGGCTATCTCTTTAAATTGCCATATTTTCTGTAACCTGACACTAATATTTTATCTTTTGCTAGTCTGCATTGTTACATTTATTTCAATTAATTCAATTACAACAAGAGCTGCGTTATGTTGCTGTGGTTCTAGAAAGTTTCCAAAACCTACTAGTACAGGTCTTTTAATGCCTTCATAATTTTTACAGATTATAATCCCAGCCAAAAATTATTTCTTCTGAATATCTAAAATAAATATATTACTGCTCTTGTAATAGATGAAAATTCTAGTATTCATATTTTAACACATACTTTTACAGTATTATGCTTTGTAGTATCATTAAGAGACTAGTTCTTTTAGTGTTCAATTTCAAACAGAACAAAAGATGTTTATTTCGTGGTGGTTTCACTATTTCAAATATAAAAGAAAAGAAAAAAAATGGATCACTTACCATTGTTGTTTATGGAAAATATATTACAGCTTATGTTATCACATAGTTGATGGTATGTTGCAATGTCTAAAATCAAAGTCAAAAGTTAGAACATTTATGCATCATTATTATTCAACATGTAGGTTTTTAAAAACATTCCTATGCATCTGCAATAGCATGAACATATAACTAAAACAGTATACTCGTATTAAAGAGAATTACCATTAATTTACTGTAACCAAGCAAATATATTGTTTAATCTTGAAAAACTAAATAAAAGTACATTTTGAGATTTTAAAGCAATAAATTGGCACAACCTCGATTCAGTTAATTTTGAAATTTCAATTTTCAAGTAGCAGGAGCTGAGCTTGCTGGACCTAGAAGCATGTTGGACTGGTCTCAATCAGTTTAATACTACAGTCAACGCTCGTTATAACGACCACTCGTTATTAAGACCATCCCTAATATAACGACCAGTGAGAAAACCCCAACTGTATCCCAATCCCAGTAGCAGAAATTGCGAGACCCGAGACGCACGTCGCAGATTTTTCAGCGGTCTGCAGATAATTTTCAAAAGAAGAGGAAGGAAAATCAAATACAGCTCAACGAAAATTGAGAGAAAATAAATGTCTTTGGTCAGCCAAACAGTAATGCTGTTCATCGTCAAAACAAACAAAATTATCCCATGTTTTGTACTTTCATTATACATTTTACATTACCATCTTATTATAAGCAGCAGTGGGAAAGACCCCAGCTTTATTCTTATACACTATTAATCTACTAGCGGCTACTCCTCGTTATAAGGACCTTTTTCTATGGGAGGGAGACGGTCGTGGTCATTATATCAAACGTGGACTGCATTTGCAATTCAGTTAAGACAATTTGGTGTGGTATGTAAAGTTATCAATAGAATTTTCTAAATCGATTATTTAAATATTAATGGTTGGTTAAAAAGATTTCCGACTCCTTAAAAGCGCATGATGTTAAGAACGTTATGTTTCTTCTCTTCAATCAGTATAGTTTAACTGGTGTTTTCTGAGAGATTTTGCAAAGGGACAACTTATCCGTAGCCAATGTGTTACTAAGTCCTTAAATACTCCTCAATTTGAATTTAAAAAAAAAGAATAAACTAATAAAAATGCTGCAGATTATTTCCAACTGCCCGAATCGGTGTCGCAGACTAGCTAGAAAATTTCTGCTTCTGGGATCCCAATATACTCTATGTTCTACCTCTTATAGCGACCACTCGTTATAAAGACCGTTTTTTTGTGTTTTTTGTAGGATGGAGACGACCACTCGTTATAAAGACCGTTTTTTGTGTTTTTTGTAGGATGGAGACGGTCGGTCGTCCTTATATAATTTGTGACTGACAAACAACACTCACAGTTCTGCAAACTCTCTAATGAAATCACATGAAAGAGTTATAAGATATCTGCTACAAGATATCAAAAGGAAAAGATGGCACTTCAAAATAGAAGAGCAGTGATTCTCAAACAGATTATTTGCGTTCAATAAATATGTCTATTTAAGCAAGATGTTATGGCGAAAATATGATCTTAAACTTAAATAGTGCAATTAATATGGTTCCTTAATTATACCTTTGGGAAAAAATTGTATTAAAAACTTTAAAGTGATAAATTAATTACATTAATAGCCAGTCAACACTGTTTTTGTGACATTTTTTATTCCAAAAACTAATGTTTGCATCTGCATCATTTACTTTTTTCCCCCTAGCATGTCCAATTTACAAATGCAATTTTTATGCTTCAGTAACATTACTATCATTTGTTTGATTTTGCACAAAGGTAAATCATTTCATTTCTTAGAAAATATTTAATTACCAAAATTAGAGTTTGGCTGGGGTCTGGGATTGGTTCGACCTCCGACCATGGAATTTGTTGCACCATAATCAGGAAAATTATTCGATCTTCCAAATGACATCTTCACGACCTAAAAAAGAAGTAAATAAAAGTAAGCATTTTTTTTAAAGTTACTGTAGGCTCCGCTTAATCAAGAATTGGATAAACAAATAACCCCCTTTATGAATGAAACCACCCGGAACAGAAAATTTCTGCATGCCATGGGCACAGTGTTAAAGATTCCCGCTATCAAACAATATTTCTTGGAACCGACAGTATTGGTTTAAGCAGGACTGACAGTATTTTTAAAAACAAAATAGATTTAGACACAAAGATATTATCAGGCCCGTCATTTAGGGGGGCAGGGGGGGGGTCAATTGCACCCCCCCCTGACTTTGAGAAATCAATGTATTTACATATAAGTGGGCGTGGTTTTTGTTGTTTTCTGGTGAAATTGTGTTGTATTTTTACCCTTTGTCCCACCCCCTGGAAAAACTTGAAATGACGTCCCTGGATACTATACAGACACCATCATCATGCACTTGAAGTTTGAAACTCTGTAGGACTTTAATTCAATTTATCAAAGGGGAAAGAAAAAGAATATAGAGGCTGACAAATAAATTTGTTGAAGTTAATTTTTTTTGTGCAGTTAATTTTGCCTTTGTAAAATTTCCTGTTTCTTCAACACATGAAACTTTTTCAGATATACAGTCAGACTTCGATATAAGGTCATTGCACATAAAGCTACTTTTGAATGAGAAGTTTAGGCTCGTAAGACATTGAATTCTATGCTAAGAATTATAGAATACCATCGAATATAGCAAAAACGAACTCCAAGAGACCTTTAGAACCAGTCGATCTTAACCATAATTTGTACTATCTAAACAACAATATGCAACTAACAATTGGACAAAAATGGACAGAGATAGAAAATGTAGGTCGTCTTAACAATATTTTGTCTAAAGCATATTCAAATTAATGAAGTTCGACTGTATATGTTAAAGCGTTAAATGGCAGAATCGCTTATAAGATCACTCTCTTCTGAATTTCCCCAATTGTTTTCTGATTAACATCAAAGAATTTTCATATAATCTTTTACCGGCAAAAAGTTACCTTTTTAATGATTACGGGATTACTTTCTAAACATAGCTTGTAACTACCTAAATTCTAAGAGAAAACGAACTTACATACATTCGAATGTTGCAGTGAATGAACAATGCTTGGAGTAAATGAAATGAATTTTTTGCACAGTCCTTGCCCTCTTAATGCGGTTAAAAGAGTTTTTCCCTATGCTACTAACTCTGATATAAATATTGTACCATTAAAAATATTGTACCAGGGAGCACTAAGCATTCGCCATCTTGTCAAATACTCCATAATTGTAAATCCAGCAAATAAAGCTCTGAGTAGGCTAAAGTATTGGCGAATGCAAAATGTTTTGAAATTTCCTCGGGGAACAGAAATAAGCAAAAAATATTGGGCAAATACCAATTACAATTCGTTGAATTTAATCACAGAATAATACTTTCGAAATTTGGCAAATTTACTGGCTAACAACTTGAAACCCCTAGCACGGGCACTGTGTACAAAAATTAATAAATAGCAAATTTCTTTTCTTTCTCATAGAAAAGTAAGAGGGAGGCGGGATCAAGGAAAAAAAACTGGCATCTTTCCCAACAAATGAAAAAGTCACTAATTTTCACAAAATAGCAGTATCGTTTTGAAAGTAATTTTTTAAATCGAATCTTCCAAATTTATAACAAACATACAAGTAGTTCACGAAATATTTTAGACTCAGAATTACAGTAGATAAACACCATAAAAATACATTATGTGAACGCATGAAATTAGGAATAAGACATTAAAATGTTCATCAGACGAATAATGATTTTAAAATTAACAACTAGAAAATGAAAATAATCAAATTGCAACTAATTTAGAGAAATATGTGGATAAAAAAGGAGTAATGTATGTAAACATAAGAATTGAATTAATTTCTGAGAATGAGTTGTTTCACATTGAACTCTAAACTTACCCACAATACAAGTATAAAACATCAACAAAAGACAGAAAACAATAAAAATTATTACAGGAAAATACACATCTTAGCATGACACAATCAGGTGACAGAATTTTTACACTGCGCTTAAGGAGCGCAAAGATGCTAAAACTGAGCTGTATTATTAACTGGAACGAGTGCTTGGGGGGAAGATGTAGTCACACCCATTTTTTAGCCATCAAGGCAAAGCTGGAAACTAAATAAATAGTTTGTAAGTGCATAATTCGCTTTATTGAAACTTTTTTGCATTTCTTAGGATGTAAAAGATTAGAAATTCAATAAAAACAAGTGCCGCCTAGAGCAACACTGTTAGAAATTTATTCGAAAAAATTATTAAAAAACAACTTATTGATTCTCATTAGTATTTTCATTTTCAACTAAAAATAGATAAATAACCACAATCGAGCTCAAAATTGCTCATATCTATGTTATACGTAACAAATTTGAAGGTGAATAGAACAGTGTTTCAATCACTGCTGTAAGGGCCTGGTTCCACATCAGCAAAACCAGAGGTGGCGCTAGGAAATGCCCGACAGGGGGGCAAGCTTCCCCGACAGGGGGGCATAAATATAATTTTAGTATTTACAGTTCACTGACCCCCCCCCCCCTCTTCAATCTTTCCATTTTCTATGATGCGTAAACACAAAAGTAATCATTCTTACCTGTAACAAAACAAATAGGAATTTTGTATTTACAGTTTACCATCAAACTAAAAAACGATGATTATAAATAAACCCAGCAAGCAAAATATCTTGCCTCAGGATTGCATAAAGGTTAACGCGTCGGCAAATATCACCTTGCCTAAATGCTGTCTGAATAATGTTATGTTACTCTCTAAGAGCTGTCAGCGACTTGCCCCAATGTTGACTGGCAAGGTGTATGCAGCCTAATATCAGTCGAGTTACAGGGTGGGCTCTGCCTTTGAAGCATCAAAATGCTGGCATAACAGTGTGAAATCAATCTGCATGCAAGAAGTGGTAGTTATTGTAATCCTGCATACATATTATCTTGACATTAAAATGGCAGGATACATTGATATAACAGTGTGAAATTAGTCTGTATGCAAGGTGCAATTGCTTGCAAGGTCTTTCTTTCTTTCTTTTTTTTTTTTTTTGTGTGTTATTTTCGCTTCAAATTCACGAAGTAAATTTCATTCTCTAACTATTCGTTTTATTCTTCAAGCAAAATTTTTTTTATCTTAGAATTATTTTTTAGCTGACACATGATTGAAAAGTCACATAGAGATTTGCTTTCGTTCGATTTGCAATTTAATTGCGGATAAGGAAAATTACTTCATTGATTTTAGATTAAACTTTACATGTTAAAATTCATAGACTTCTTATATAGCGGCAAAAACATAGTTAGATTTATTATTATTATTATTATTTTTTTGCTTAACAGAATGAGTCGCACTATTAAAAATACAATGCAATATTTTATTTATTTAAAAATGTATGCTTCTTTTCGAATTATTAATACATAAAATGCCTGGTTAAAATTATGAGAAATATTAATAAATATCGCAGATAATGAACAAAAAATCTAAGTCCATTTCTGAGTGGATGTCAGCTTAAAAAATACACTTAGACAAAAAACTAATTTATTTTCAAGAATAACATAAATAGTTATTGAATAAAATTAAACTTACTAGCGAGCTTGAAGTCATTTTATGGTAAAACCGTGACTGCGTATAATCCCTTGTCTGCTTTGTTTAAGAACGAAAAACTTTATTTTTGCCCATTTCTGCCATTGATCGCGATATTTATTGTGCATAGCACTTGTTAAATAAAGGCAGTTAAGAATGATTCAAATAATTTCTAACACAATCATATTCCACGCTTAAGCAAACAGATTTTTAACGAAGCCAAACTGCGTATCATACCACGTGCAAGCTAACTCGCTCTCATGTTCTTGATAACGCCGAAGAAAAAAACCCACGATACAAGAAACTAGGAATGCTGGGAATAAAAGTGCGCATGCGTGACTTTCAACAAAGATCCAGGTGGGTCGGGAGCGTGGGTCTTTGTTTGCTAATGACCCTGACGGCAACAGCATGAAACCAGTGTTTCTCAATTGCTCCTTTTGAATCCTGACGCTGACAACATGTATTCAGTCTTAATATTGCAGGAGGAAATCAGTATGAACATTGAAAGATGAATATAATCTTGCATACGTGCTGTTTTTGCAATATTTACTTTTTAATCTTTATACAGTCTGTATGCAGTAATTTAAATTTAATACTGACGCCATCAGTACATTATCAAGATCTGTCAAGGCTGATGCAAGAAATTTTGCTTGTAGGGAAATGATAGAAACATACCAAGACAAGTTTTATTATCCGAAATAAATAGATACACAGAGAACGAAATTATTAATTAATGAAAATTTTCCCGGGTTTCACCAGCTTAGTTACGTCCGTTTTTTTAATTCTATTTATTATAAACGAAAATGTCGTGGGACCCCCCCCCCCCTGCCCCGTTTTTGTTTTTTGAAAAGAAATGAAAAGAAAAGTATGTTTCGTAAATTAAACATCACTCCATTTTTTATTAGAAATTATTAATTTCCCCACAAATATTTTTATTTGTTAGAAATCCTAATTCTGAAGTCCGAGTAAAAATGTTGGATTGAATTGACAATTTTGGAGTGATACCTTATAGTATACTACAAGTTATCACTTCAAAATACCGAAATTTTTCAACTTTTAATCGGCTACGCCTCTTGTGCTAACTTTTCTTATTTTATTTTAAATGACATGCCACCCGAATTTCAAAATAAAATGCTGTTTTACTTTCGGTTTTTTCGAAAATATTATTTAATTATTGAATATAAGACTAATAATGAAGAAACATTTTAAATACATTTCTATTTAGTTTCATCTTTACATCACTTACATTAAAAAACGAAAACCATTAGAACTTTATTTTGCGAGCTTTTTTTGGATGCAAAAGCTTTTACTATATCATCAAATGATAGCTTAGACAACAATGATAATAATAATAAAAACAAAAATAAATACAAGCTGAGTAACCTTAAATATTTTCAAAAAAAAAAAAAAGTTTTTTGAATTCATAATTGAAAAATTGGGAATCGTGTAAAATGAGAGTTCTATCTTTATTCAGTTTATCTCAAGTTTTTCAGTAATTTTTATTTTGAAATTAAGAAAAAAAAAGAAAAGGAATGCTTCCAATTGTTTAAAAAAAATCGATAACTAAATACCAAATGAGTAATTGTTTTCCTTTTCATATTGCTATTATATTTAATACGTTTGAAAACTATTTGAAATGAAAGAAATCTTAAAAGCCTTAAATATTTTCATGAATTTTACTTTAGAAAAAATCTCAAGTAAAAAAATGTAAATTTTACATTTAAACTATCCAATATTTAGCATTAAAAGAAGTATACAGTGAAATTTTAAGAAACTTAGAAATCCTAAACTTTACTGTGTAAAAAAAGGAACGAGAGCATTAAAAAAAAGTTATCATTGAATAAATGTTTATTAATTAGCATTTGTTTATTAAATACTTTCCGAAATATCACATATTATGGCTGAAAAATATTTTGCACAATATATTTGTTTAAAACAAGAATTTAAATTTGAAAATTGGTACTTTTTATTAACGCGATAATTTCCAGGAACAAAAAATTTCCCCTCTTTTACAAAATTCTTACATGGCGATTGAATTTCTTTAACTCTCTTACTCTCAACGCCAACCCCGTATTGCAGTGATTGACCAAAAGTAGCCAAATTTTAATTCTTACATTAATTAAGTAAAATGGTTTGTTTAATGATGTTTATTCGGAAACTCGATTAAGTGATTTACTTTAAAACAGGTCATTTTTATTATTCAAATTGTTTAGAAACATATATTTAAAATATTTTTTTAATAAAAAATGCGAGCATCCATGTAGACTTTGATGCTTAAAGCAGTTGCTGAATAATCTTACCTGGTTAAAGAATGAATCCCTCCCTAGTTTCTGAAAACGGGACATAGTTGATAAAACTTAGAAGGTGAAAATTTTGCATTTAACAATTTCCTCAAGAGTTTTTTTTTTTTTTTAATATTTTTTTATCTACTGTAATAGTGCCCTCCTCCATTCGGCGCCCCCAAGTGGCTGCTTGTATTGCTTGCCACTAGGACTGTCCTGAGGGTGCCAAAATTAAATTGATAGTAGATTTAAAATTTCTCATATGAGTTCAATTTCTAAAAAACTATAGAGCATTTTCTAAAACGAGACAGAGAGAGAGAGAGAGAACTTTGAACTGAATCTTCATTGTGCGAGATTTTTCTCAATGAATGAGAGAAATTAATCGACAATGTTCAAAAAATCTGTATTACATCATGTAAATTAGATAAACAATGTCTTACCAGTACTCCTAACGTCTTTTCCATTCAACCACGATGATAACAACTAAGAACATAGATGATTTTCTTTTTCCCGCACTTTAATTCTTTGCCTGTTTTGTGCACCAGATAGTTTTTTAGACATATTATGAACTCTGTACTATATGAATATCATAGAGAAATAAGGCAATATTAGAAGAGAAGAAATAAATCCGTTGTGATAGCTAAAGATGTCGTTTAGTGAATGATTCTACTGGAGACAGATAGTTTGGGGGGACTTGGCTCCAATTCCTAAAACAGAGGCGACCGATAAGGGAACGCTGCAAGAATTTCCCCCTAGGCCAGTGGGGTGGACTAGCTTTCGTCATTGTAAGCTAAAAGGAAGACACCATGTTGACAGTTTTATTGCAGTTTAATCTTGGAAAAGAGACGCATTTTCCGCTTCTTTGTATCGGGATGCTTTCAAAAGCTTCACTTCTCGGAGTGGGTGATTCAAGATGAAACTTTAACTTTTCAGCAAAGAAACTTTGCCCAAAACTAAAGTACCGTGTTCGCCTAAAGGACACAACGAGATGAGAGCAGAAGGATGCATCACCAGGAGGTTCTCGTGTTCTGCATTGGATAAAAATTCGCGCTATTTTTCAGATAATGGAAATAATTTAGATTTTATTTTTTTTGGAAAACAGAATATTACTTTGGAGAATTTTACTTAATCTGTCGGAGTCAATCAGATTTCTATCGGAAAAAAATTTAATGTCGGAATTTTTTTCCGACGAGCTAGGAATTTTCCCCGACGGGGGGGCAAGACGCTTCCGACAGGGGGGCAATTGCCCCCCCTGCCCCCCACCTAGCGCCGCCACTGAGCAAAACCGACCAAAACTGAAGGAAGAAACCGAAAACCGGGTATTTTCCATTTTCTTTAAATTCAAAGTACCCGGATTTTCGGGTTTTTACGTAGTAAAGGAAGTATTGTGATCGCGAAAAAAAAATCTGGTATGGACCCCACACTACTTCCTTTTACGTGTAAATTTCTTAGCAGTTGCCTTAAGTGTTAAAAAAGTGATTGGAGTGAGCAAAGTAACAATTCAAATATTTACTCCCCTAATCTGCCACGAAACAATGCAAAAAATATTTTACAATGGTTAATTTTCTAAATATTGCTGATTTTAATATCATTCAGTGAATTTTTCGCAAAATATCGCCAATAGCGCCAAGTTGAACCCAAATTCAAAAAGAAATTTTTTTCGCCAAATTTGTCGCCAACTTGGCGTCAAACACTTGGCAACCAAAAGCTTGGCGACATATCGCCAAGTGGTCGCGCCAATTCATATCACTTGAGTCTGCATTGAAATTAACACTGATTTACCCCAAAAAAGGGGTAAAACACCCCCTTGGGAACATTCAAATGCAACCACAAGGGGAGTTGCACAACTAGACCATCCTCAG
>JAXGGA010022048.1:0-15637 GCA_038373865.1 Uloborus plumipes | reverse complement strand
CGACCACTTGGCGATATGTCGCCAAAGTTTTGGTCGCCAAGTGTTTTACGCCAACTTGGCAACAAATCACCAAGTTGGCGACAAATTTGGCGAAAAAATTATTTTTTGAAGTTGGGTTCAACTTGGCGCTATTGGCGATATTTTGCGAAAAATTCGCTGAATGATATTAAAATCAGCAATATTTAGAAAATTAACCATTGTAAAATATTTTTCGCATTGTTTCGTGGCTGATTAGGGGAGTAAATATTTGAATTGTTACCTTGCTCCCTCCAAGCACTTTTTTTAACACTTAAGGCAACTACTAAGAAATTTACACGAAAAAGGAAGTAGTGTGGGATCCATACCAGATTTTTTTAAACAAATTGATGCATCGAAAAGTGGTAGTATTTAAAAGTGATATGGATGGATATTTTAGAGCAATTTTCAGCAGCTGTTTCGAAGTCAGTTTCTTTTTTTCTCTCAAAAATATTTGATTTAATCTTCGTTTTCTTTGTTTGGGTTGAAAGGACAGGGACTGTAACTTTTTCTATCTGGTGTACGTAAAAGCGATGCATTAAAACATTTTTGAAAAAAAAGTACAAGGTTTACCTAAATTAGCCCCACAGAGACGATCAAATTATACTGAAAAAATAAAAATCAGCTTCGATGATAACATTGTTGATGTTGATAGATTTGTTTTAGTGACATGGGCCTGTCCAACTGGAAGCTAGGGAGAGCGCATCTGCTCCCACCACGCCACCATCCTCCAAAATATAAAATATTTTAAACAAAAAGAGAAAAAATGTATTAAAATGTGATTTATTGACGTTTGCTTCAATATTTTGTGCAGATTTTGAAGTTGTCAATTTTTGAAAAAGGCAAAGTCATTAGCGTTTGATTGAGTTGGCTTACCTTCGCAATACCACTATGAAGGTTACATCACCAAAAAAAAAAAAAACTTCTCTTTTCCAAAAACCCATGGCCATCTCTCCATATACACCCTGAAAAAACTTAGCTTTAGCTATACTAGAGAGCAACTTAACTTGACACTCAACGTCATTACGGGAGAAGCCAATGAGAGCTCACAAGCAGTTAGCGATCTCCTCTAATTCGCCAAGTAGGCTGTGACGTTTTATCTAGCTCGTTTTTCATAGGCTAATGTCACGCAAACGTCACGCTGACGTCACGATGTTTTTGTCAGGAAAGGTTGCAGTCGAGTATAGGTGTCTTTTTACGCTCATCATCTAAGAATGCTCTGGGAGAGGAGAGAAGCAAACGGTGTCATCCGCAATGCATTTTATAGGGGAAACAATAAAATACATACACAAGTGTGTAATTACATTGTTTCCAATATCCAAGGGTGGGCAATTGACCCTCCTGATTACCCAAAATGCGGTCCGCCCTCTTTTTAGATACCCTTGTTAAGTGACTTTAAATTCTAGGAATTTTTAATGAACAATTTATTATAAGGACTTTAAAAAAAGTTCTTGATTGAATTTAAACGGTAACAAATTATAGAGTTCTTATGCTCGCTTCAGAATCTTACTCCATCAAGTCATTAGGGTCATTTTCAAAATTGGGTGTCATTTGAAAATTTGAAGTGTGTAAAAAAAAATCTATGGATCAAGTATAATTCTGGAAAATAATTAATCAAACATACTTATATTACACTATTTTAATAATTTTCGTACAGTTTCTCTTGAAAAAATTTTCATGTCTGATTTGTCATGTCTATTACTAAATATGGTAACAGACATGACAAGTAACAGACATGACATTTTAAGAAAAAAAAATTGTGGGGCAAAAAATTCTACAAAATTATTAAAAATTCTACTTGATTTAGAGTACAATCCCACTAAACTAAATTATCTAGCTGAAATAATTAATTTAAAAAAATATTTTATGCAAGTAATTAAGGTAACAGACATGACATAATAAAAATATACAAACAAATAAAAGACTTCTGCTTCCTTTAAAGAAAACTGAACATTCAAAATGACTGTTGCTATTTCTTGTTTCCTTGTGCTTCAGTACTATAGAAGTGTTGTCATTCCAGAATTCAATGCACAAGGTTTAAAAATTGTAAAAATGTGTATGGTAACAGACATGACATTAATTTCTGGACAACTCTTTGATATTAGTTAAAAAATTAAAATTTTCACTTTTATTCAAATTAACTTTATTAAAATGTAATTTAAAGTATGAAGCATGATTGAAAAATATGGCAGAGTGGAAAATTTGACTACTAAATTCAAATTCTTGTTGTTCAACTTCAGTCTTTATTCTTTGGACAGCTGTATTTTTCGTTCCTCTTCAACTCATTCCTAAAAAACCCATTTTCTTAACAAAAAATATTATTAAAAATTATAATGCCTGTATTGGAAATTGTCTGCTAATAAACATACCAAAAAGTAAATTTATTTAAAGTTACTCAAAAATTTTTTAAAAAATCTTTTTTTGACGGATAGCAAATGGCACCGAAAAATGAAAATGACCCATTACTGTCCTAACATGCGTTGTAAAAAAAGCTAAATATTACGCTATAATTCTCGACTGCACACTTGATATTAGTCACACAGAGCAAATTCCATTCGTAATCAGATGTGTGAGCACTACTGTTGGTAAAGCAGGCCCGTCATTTAGGGGGCAGGGGGGGGTCACTCCCCCCTGACTTTGAGAAATCAATGCATTTACAAAAAATGGGCGTGGTTTTTCATGTTTTCCGCTGAAATTTCATTGTGTTTGGACCCTTTGCCCCCCCCCTCCCCCCCTGGAAAAACTTGAAATGACGGCCCTGTGGTAAGCAGGGCCGTCGACAGGTTTCATGGGCCCCTATGCAACTTTTTGTGGGCCCCCCCCCCCTCCCCCAAACCTTTACTTAAACTTCCTACAATTATTTTCGCATAAATAGCGTAAATTTTGTCAAAGGACGTAATTTTATCTGTTTAACTGAAAGTTTTCGTAATAAAAGAAAAAAAAAGAAAGAAAAGATTTGCGATACTTTTTACTTCCTTTTATTTTTTAAGGAGTTCTCAACTTTTAGCGCCGCAGTTGCAACCAAAGATTCGGTAGCTGGTCGTAGCATAATATATACTCGCCTTAATTTTTAGGAGTGCAGGCGGAGCCTTTGCATCTCCCCCCCCCCCTCCCCGCACTCCTCTCCCTAGATTTTTCGTAAGAGAAAAATTCGCGCTCTTACTTTTCCGATGAATTGTAAATACAATTCATTCAGCACTTTTAAAAGCTTTTGTGTGTCTTTTTCGCTGGTAAGTGATAAAATGACCTAATTGCGGGATGAGAATTTTGCAATGACCTCTTTTTAAATGGGGTGTAGAGTAGACTAGTCCGATTTCAGGGGGCTCGGGGGATTGTCCCCCGGGAGAGATTTTGAAAAATTGATACAAAATTCGGCATTTTGAAACCTTATATGAAGCAATAAGACGGAAAAATATGGCAAAAAAGAGGTAAACAAAGACATTTGAAAAGTTATACATTCGGTAAAAATTAAAATGGTTTGAGGTTCAACAAATCGTTGATATTAATCGACAAGGAATAAGAGTAAGAGAGGGAACGGAGAAAAAATACTACATCTGAAAAATTGCTGAAATGTGACATATTTAACGAAGTTATTTTTGGAGTAAAACAAATAATTTTATGTAATCTAATGGTTAAGAATACTTCCTTTGACCCCAGAGATCGAACTCGAAATCCAATATGGGAGAACTCTTTCCAAAAAAAAAAAAAAGAGTGAAAAGGTAAAGGGAAAAAAAATAGTCATGCAAAACACACTCATTAAAATTATAAAAACACAGTTAAAGCAAAAAATAGTAAACAGCGATATAAATTAAAATTGTATTTATAATGTTTACATTATTATTTTTATATAATTATTGTTACACTATTATTATTTTTGCATAAATAGTGCTTTCACGTAAATAAAGTAAATACTGTCAAAGGAAATAACCAACATTTTCAACTTAAAAGTTTCCTACATTAAATAAAATATAAAAAGAAAGAACAGATTTGCGATACTTTTTTTAAAAGGAGTTTCCAACTTTAGGGCCGCAGCTGCAACTAAAGATTTGACGGAGCCTTTGCTTCTTCCCCACCTCTCTTCCCTAGATTTTTCGGAAAAAATTCGCTCTTACTTTTCCGATGAATTGTAAACACAATTCATTCAACTTTTTTTCCTCCATTACCAGTTGATACCAGGGCGGACTTAGACTTAAAGGTGCTCTAAACTGTTACAGACCCCTTTGCATTCCCGAAAACTTAAGTAGCAAACCTACTTTTTTTTTTTTTACTTTGTGTCTTTTTCGCTGATAACAGCCCCCTGCGTTGTTTCCTTGTGTTTATAATGCTGTTTTTTTGACGTAATAACGGGATGGGTAACAGAAGAGAGAAGACTGCTGCAATGACCTCTTTTAAGTGTGATTCAGAGTGGACTATTCCCAAATTCAGGGGGTCCGGGAGATTGTGTCCCGGGAGAAATTTTGAAATGAATACAAATTTCTGCATTTTGAGACCTTATATGAAGTAATTAAGACGGAAAAATATGAGAAAAAGGAATCAAAAACCCTCGAAAAGTTATACATTCGATCAAAATAATAATAGTTTACGGTTCAACAAATCGTTGACATTAATCGACTATTGATAAGAGCAAGCAGCAAGTGAATAGCCGGAAGGGAGAAAAAATATATTTGAAAAATTCCCGAAATGTGGCATATTTGACAAAGTTATTTTTAGAATAAAACTAACAATTTCATGTGATCTAACAGTTAGGAATACTTCCTTTGATCCTAGTGACAGAACTCGTTGTCCAAATTATGGGAAGAAATAGATCACTCTTTTCAACGATAAAAAAAGGTCAGACTAACTGAAAAATTCCTGAAAATTGGCATATTTCACGAAGTTATTTTTAGAGTAAAACTACCACTTTCATCTTATCAGACGGTTAGAAATACTTCCTTTAACTCGACTGACAGAACTCGTTGTCCATAATATGGGAAGAAATAGATCACTTTTTCTAAAAAATAAGTGTAAAAAGGCAAAGGGAAGAAAAAGTTATGCAAAACAAACGCATTGAAAGAAACAATTAAAGCAAAAAATAGTAAACAGCGATATAAATTAAAATTGCTGCTAAAAAACTGAGAAGGGGCCATGCCAACCTCTCTCTCTTTCTTGCCCGAAAAATACAAGTGGTACCGTAAACCGGGGTTACTTTGATACAGGGTTCGCATATTTTGTATTGTAGCACCCTCATTTTTCAAGATATTTCAACAATTTTTGAACGAAACGATAGCTTAACATCTCAGCTTGAAATTGCTGTTTGAAATTCTTCGATATATTGAATAGGGAGGGAGGGGGGTCATTTGTTTTTTGTATTAATGTTACCCCACCATCCGGGGTTACTTTGTAACAACGTGTTTTCTCCATCTAAAACGTCTGTTTCGGTGGTTTGTAACAAAGTAACCCCATCCAAAAGATAGCCTGAGTTTTTTTTAATAACAAAAATCAATTTTTCCATTATTTTTTTTTTGTTTAAAAAGCTGGATTTAAATGAAAAGTGGTTCCTACCACTCTAAGCATGCTAATCTAACAGGAATCAGGTTTGAATCAAATTGAAAAGAGAGAAATAGAAAACTTCTTTTATTATAAAACATCAGTTGGAAAAAGCTTGAAATCACATCTAGCGTGTTTTTTAAATGTAAAACCACAATGTTTTTCTTAATTTCGACAATAAAAAATATCAAGGTAACTTCACTTGATTAGAATAAAATAAAACTTAAACTAGAAGTTGAAAAGAATAGATTCAAAAATTACAAACGCTCGAAAAAAAATTAAGAATAAGGCACAGAAATCACAAACTTTTTAAAATAAATGAGGCGCTTGAAATCTTTCTCATATCGTGAACATTATCCAAGGTGCACTCAACTCATAGCAGTCTTTGATTTATGGCTTCAAGTCAACTGAAAACAGTACTTTCTCTCCAGGTATGATCCTTGGGATTCGAATCCGGCAACAGATGCGGCTAGCATTAAACCACAGCTTATCCTCTTCTTGTGGCCACGTCCACCACTTTCCAGATTTTTTCATGCATGTTACTTCAAACTCTCCATCCTCCTCTTGTACAACTTTCCCCGGGTATTTCCGTCCACCGTAAACTACAGCTACATAGTCCCCTTCAATCAAGGGTTTCTCCATCAGAGTCGGCAGCAAACGGCTGTCTATGGGGAGTAGATCTTCTTCATCTGACATATCTGATTCGAAATTGAGAGGGCTTTCATCGCTTTCAGCATATGGCAAGTCATTAAACTGCGAAAAAATACAAAAAACATGATGTTCTAAAGTAACCCCATGGCCATGTTCAGAATTCCCCATGTATCAAAGTTACCCCTTTAACTTGTGTTGTTTTATGTTTTAATTCATAGTAAATCGTAGAATTGAGTTATAGAAATAAAAAAAAAGACAAAATCATCTTAAATAGTTGTGTAATCAGAAAATAACTCACCCAAATTCAACAGGTTGCTCAGTTGGTGGCACCAGAAGAGGTTACGACAACAAACTGAAAACAGCTGATATCACTGATAACACATAAATCAGTGTTGCGAAAAATATTTTTCTGTTTCAATCGATTGGCGATGTCAGCGCACTCTGATAAGTAATTCTTGAAACTTCGACACCACCAGGGTGTCGCTAGTTGTAAAAGTAAGCCCGCCAGAACGGTTCAAAAATAAAAAACAGGTTTTTATAAAGTTACCCCGTCAGTTTCTAAAGTAACCCCGGTTTACGGTATCAATTTCAATTTATATTATTATTTTTTGTTAACAAAATATAGTATTGAAATACAAGCACACAAACATAAAACTTACCGGAAACATATGTTTGTACACTAAGCTGAGGGATTTTGTATGAACAAGAAGATAAATGTAAATATTACTGGTTAGCGAGACCTCCGTGACGTGCGCGCTTCTTTCCTCGCGCGATTTTTCCCGGGGGCCCTGGTTATGGTAATCAGTGAAAAATAATCTCAGAAAATGAACTAGAGAACAGCTGGATCAAAAGTGTCCGTCTAATTCCACGACAATTGCCCAGTTGTCATAAGTTCTGCTCCTTTTTTAAAAGGTATGGGAAAATAAGAAGTCTTTTGTTGTTCAGTTGATCTGGACATCTGTAATAAATGACTGCAATAAAAAGCCTGTTTACGGAAATCTGGTAGCGAAAACCTTACAACAGCATGGCAAATTTGCAAAGCCGCCCGACAGGACCCAGTCTGAGTTCCCTGAGTTCATTCAAGACTGGCGACTACATCAAAAGTAATCAAATGACAGACCAGCAGGGATCCCTGACAGACCAGCAGCACATTCCCTGTGGGATTAGTATTCCTGGAACTCTAACAGTGGCTCTGTGATTCACCTCCCAGAAAGTTCTCGGAAGTGAGTCTTTTAAAGGGACAATAGCGGTTTCCTGCCGTCAGATAAAGAAGGCCGAATCTTACTTGAGCAAAGAGAGGAGAAATAGCTTGTGAAGGTTTTATCAGTAGCGAGCAAAAATATATTAAAAAGAGCTGAAATTGGTGAATTTTTAAAATAAAATATCTTATTTAACTTTTTTAAGGCATGAAAAATAATGAAAATTATGAAAACAAAGTTAAATGATTGTTTTTTAGAGCAGGAAAAAAAAATGTGCGGTGATATTCGGAACGATAATGCTAAATTTGGCCCGAGGAGCCCACATGCGGTGCAAGTGTTGCGCGCGAGTTTACGACGAGATTTTGCGGGGGGGGGGGGGGGGTCATATCACAAATGTGACAATTGCTAGGAGCCCTGAAAGGAATGTTCTACAAATGTTTACTGTAAGAGCAATGGACAAAGGGGCTTCATAATCTCCAAATCCACCACTGTACTACAATGGCTTCAAAAGGACAAAAAAGGGAAGCATATTTTGCATTTATAATAACTTTTATTTATCATCTCAATATCCATTTTCGTGGCCATTTTCAACATTTAAAACTATCTTCAGATACATCCATGGACATTCCGAAAGTAGATTGTAGTTGTACTTTTTGAAAAAAAAAAGTTGCAGCTATAGTTGACTACATTTTTAATGAAGTAATTGTAGTTAACTACAAAAAAAATTCTGACCACTGCTTGAGAAATGAATCAAAATTTTTAAAATTTCAAATGTCTGCTAAACATTAATAAGTTGTTAGAGGATGGAGTGTTGTAGGGGCGAGGGCCTATTACAATATCTGGTCCTGGGGTTCACGGATTGATGTGGGGGCCCTGATACTAAGTAAGCTCCCCTCCCCCAAGAAAGAACGGATAAATCAGTTACATACTTATAATAGAGAATAGAAATCAATGAAACACTACGTTTACGAGTCAATTTCATTACGATGGAAACCCTGGATTACGGGGCCCAAAAAGTAATGTTGCTCCGGGGCCCCACCTTGCTTTATTCAAGTACTGGATGCTACAAATGTGAAATCAGCAAGACTGATGTGAGGCATCCTGGGGAAAAGTTTAATAAAGCTGATCAATAGAAAAAGAAAGAATAGTTAACCCTTCACTGCACGGTGTGCCAGATCTGGCACAAACCAAATAAACCCTCATATATTCCTATGATTTTTAAATGCACTTAAACTGAGCTTTGTGCCCCTTCTGGAACATTGCTATAACAGTTTAGTGTGATTTTTATGTACTAGTTAGCTGCACTAGTCTAGGTATTACAGTTCTTGCTTTTTTAAAAAAAGGGTCCGCATTTCCGTTAGAAGTGTGCTTAGTCATTATTTCCTTTGTTCCAAAAATGTTTAAATACACTTAGTGGAAAGTTTGTTTATACCACTTATGACACAAAAACATTGTAGATTATTACACTTATCGGTATACAAAGCATATGCTATGTGCTTTGTGCCATACATAGAACAAACAATTAAAACATCATTTTTGGTGCACATTTTTAAGATTAATTTTTTTCTTTATTTTTCCTGAACTCAGGACTATTTAAAAGGTAACAAATGATTTTTTTCATTAAAATATAAAAAATCGTGCAGTGAAGGGTTAAAGAAATAAAAATCTGGCAAACCAAAAAAAAAAGCCATAATTTTCTCCCCTTTCCTTCTCATTTGGGGGCCTTTAATGGCATGGGGGCCCTTGGCAATCGCCCACAAACCGTTTTGGATAGTTCAGGCCTGCTAGGTCACACACACCAAGGTCGAAACTTTCCAAGCCCAGTTCCAAGAAAAGTTGAAAAGCCAGGGAAAAGGGGGTTTTGTTCCTTAAAAAAAAAAAAAAAAACAGGGAGCTCTAATAGATGTGAGATGTGCTGAAAGTAGGGTCTGAGAAAAGGAACTAATGAAATTTCTCATTTTTAATGTGAAGCGTTAAACATTTGTTTGTAATTTTAGACCCTCAATGGCTAACCCATTAAAAAAAAAAAAAAAAAAAAAAAAAAAAAAAAAAAAAAAAACGGAAATTTTTTATTTGATATTAATTCCTCAGGCCCGCTTCGCGGGCCTCCTGACCTCTCACGGGCCCCTATGCAATGCATAGGCTTGCCCCCCCCCCCTCTCGACGGGCCTGGTGGTAAGATAGAAATCTTTGAATTTTTTCTTGGGTTTTTCCCGTAACAAATGTTACTGGAGAAAATCTGTATAATTTTCTATTGGAGACGTTATTATCCAGTTTGCAGCTCGAGGTTCAAGACATAAGGGGTGAGGGTTATTACAATGGGTCCAATATGAAGGGGGAAAATATAGGACTTCAGAAACGGCTACTCGATATCAATCCTAGCATTATACGTGCCATGTGCATCTCATACATTGAATCTCGTCGTTAATGACGTTGCCAGCTCCAGTGGTGAAATTTCTGGTTTTTTCGAGTTGGTACAAGATAGAGCCGCAAGAGGTGTACAATTACGTTTCTGCTTCCCCATGTCGATGGGATTTACTTAAAAACATGTGAAAAGTCTAACTTGAAAACCGTTAAGTGAAACAAGATGGGAGAGTCGTATCAATGCTATTAAACCTTTAAAACAAGATCTAAAAAATATATTAGCTGCTTTAAATGCTTTAATTGAAGATACCACCAGAGACACGAAGACAAAATTGGGTGCTGTATCAATAATTAAAAGTCTTGAAAGGTTTAAATTTTTGTGTTCAAGTTAATTTGGCATAATTAGTTATCAAGAATTAACGTATTGAGTAAAATGCTTCAAAATCCTAAATTAAACATCGGGGAATGCATTGAAGCCCTAGGTAATCTTAAAAACTATTTAGTTTCCCAGACATCTGACGATAATTTAAAAAAAATTGTCGACTCAGCAACAATACTTGCTAAAGATTTAGGCATTGATCCCGAATTTCCCACCTTGAAGCTCAGGAAAAGGTTCGTTTATTCGATTACGAGGGCTGCGATGAACCAATCTCAAACCCTTTCCAGCAGTTCAAGACTGCTTTTTATTTTTCTATTCTTGATCATGCAATCTCTTCTGTAAATGAAAGATTTATCTTACTATCTGAGTGCTCTCAGATAGTACAATGTTCTGCTTCCTGTATGAGTTTAACGACATATCTAGGGATGATCTCAGGAAAGTCGACATGGACCTAGATATTAAGTTGCAAGTACAGGAAGATGGAATTATTATAAAAGACATCGATGGCTTAGAACTCTTCAATAGGGTATGTCATAAAAATAAAAGTTTTTTTTTTCGACTTGGTACACGCACTTTCCTATGTATTCACTCAATTTGAGTTGATTGGTATAAAAAAAAAATTTTGGAAAAAAATTTTAGCTACCGGGAAAACGCAATTTACATAAGCGTTTTTTCAAAAAATTCACTATTTTCAAGTTGAAAACGCAATATAGCTGCGGGATTTTTTAAAAGATTGTTCTACTAACTTAAATGCATGTTTTGAACTCTAATGAACATACTTTCCTTATAAAAAATGCAGTTAAATATATATTTCGTCTCTTTTTGCTTTTAAAAAGAGCAGAAACTATCGGTAATCGTTCCTACTGAAACGGGTTACGCTTTTGGTCAATCGACATCGCTGTCTTCGTTAGGCAGTCAGTTGTTCGGGGAAAATGCCACATACATCTGGGGAAGTGACCCCCAGTTTGCTTATTAACGCCCCCCCCCCCTCAAGATAACTTTTTACCAGCAGCAGCGTTTTCACTAAAATGTCTTTCATCCTGTGTAAGATTTTTATATTAGTTGCGCTTTCCGACAAAAGGCAAATTGAGATTCTCTTTTTTGTTTTATTAAAGGATGGATTGATTTCCACTAAAAACCTGGAAAGCAAAAGGCACTAATAATTTTAAACATCGAAGAAGTCGGACTTACAGTTTGACTCTCCCGAAAGCTAGTGCCGTCGTGTAATATTATGACTCGAGGAAATACCCTGGAATTTTCGTAGTATAGCTGTACGAAGTAAACGAAACTACCTTGATATTAGTAGAGCGGCCGTTACTTCAGTCAGGTTTGCTGTGTCATCCACCACGGCATTTCCTATCATATATAGCCTTTTGGGTAATCTTGTGAAAGCAGGCCATCTCGATGAATATAAAAAACATCTCATGTGCGATAGCAAAAAGGTGTTTCATGCTAAAGAGCATATTATCGAGCACCCAAGCGCAGAGGAGAGTTCCACTATCGCAAGAAGTAACTTTACTGCAATTTTTATGGAAAGCAGGAAGCACAACACTCTCACTCTTAGTCACGATGAGAACACTGGTAGCTTTCGGAAAAGCATCATCAAAGAAAGACCGTAACAGAAGAGCGTGGAGATCGCTACCTCACTCACTATACACCAGAAGAAGAAGACAACAAAGGAAAAACTGGCTGAGCAACATGAAATATGATTATGTGACTGATTGAAAGACATAGGTATAGACATTTGCCTTCAACTAATTGGCAGTGAAACCTCCAATGAAATGTCTGACTGGAAAGGAGGCATGCTACATTATATCGAAAAACTCCTCCATTACATACTTTTTAGATTTTTCTTTCTGCATGCTTCATATCAACGAGTAGATATTAAGTCATATAGTCTCAAAACTTGACGGATTAGCTTCTCCATAAAACAAATGGATTGGTACTGTAGGTAAACTCTTTTCCCAAGTTGAGTTTCTTGAGAAAAAAAACAAAGTTTAAGCCAATTCAATTTTTGGAGCCCCTTGTTAATATGGACGAAAATGTTGCTAGTCAGTCGATCAGTTCCGTAGAAGGCAGAAGCATTGAAGCTCACTGATGGCGGAACTATTTCCAGCCCTAATTGATACTATTTTGTCAAATGCAAAGGCGTTTTTACCTTAGTCCTCAAAGTAAAGAAGAGTAATGAGTAAATTTTCTGGAATAGCTCAAAAGGACCCGTTTTTTATACAGGAAACTTTACTTTTAACTCTTCTTTGCTCTGAGGACTAAGGTAAAAATGCCTTTGCATTTGACAAAATCGTATCAATTAGGGCTGGAAATAGTTCCGCCATCAGTGAGCTTCAATGCTTCTGCCTTCCACGGAACTGATCAACTGACTGACTAGCAACATTTTCGTCCATATTAACAAGGGGCTCCAAAAATTGAATTGGCTTAAACTTTGTTTTTTTTTTCTCAAGAAACTCAACTTGGGAAAAGAGTTTACCTACAGTACCAATCCATTTGTTTTATGGAGAAGCTAATCCGTCAAGTTTTGTGACTATATGACTTAATATCTGCTCGTTGATATGAAGCATGCAGAAAGAAAGATCTAAAAAGTATGTAACGGAGGAGTTTTTCGATATAATGTAGCATGCCTCCTTTCCAGTCAGACATTTAATTGGAGGTATCACTGCCAATTAGTTGAAGGCAAATGTCTATACCTATGTCCTTCAACCAGTCACATAATCTTATTTCACATGATAGCAACTGCCGCGGTTGATGACACAGCAAACCTGACTGAAGTAACGGTCGCTCTACTAATATCAAGGTAGTTTCGTTTACTTCGTACAGCTATACTACGAAAATTCCAGGGTATTTCCTCGAGTCATAATATTACACGACGGCACTAGCTTTCGGGAGAGTCGAACTGTAAGTCTGACTTCTTCGATGTTTAGAATTATTAGTGCCCTTTGCTTTCCAGGTTTTTAGTGGAAATCAATCCATCCTTTAATAAAACAAAAAAGAGAATCTCAATTTGCCTTTTGTCGGAAAGCGCAACTAATATAAAAATCTTACGAGGATGAAAGACATTTTAGTGAAAACGCGTCTGCTGATCAAAAGTTATCTTTGGGGGGGGGGGGAGTTAATAAGCAAAATGGGGGTCACTTCTCCAGATGTATGTGGCATTTTCCCCTGAACAGCTGACTGCCTAACGAAGACAGCGGTGTCGATTGACCAAAAGCGTAACCCGTTTCAGTAGGAACGGTTACCGATAGTTTCTGCTCTTTTTAAAAGCAAAAAGAGACGAAATATATATTTAACTGCATTTTTTATAAGGAAAGTATGTTCATTAGAGTTCAAAACATGCATTTAAGTTAGCAGAACAATCTTTTAAAAAACTCCCGCAGCTATATTGCGTTTTCAACTTGAAAATAGTGAATTTTTTGAAAAAACGCTTATGTAAATTGCGTTTTCCCGGTAGCTAAAATTTTTTTCCAAAAACTTTTTTTTGTCCCAATCAACTCAAAATGAGTGAATACATAGGAAAGTGCGTGTACCAAGTCGAAAAAAAAAACTTTTATTTTCATGACATACCCTACTCTTCAATGCGATAAATTCATTCAAAGACATTTTTAAAGATAAAAAGCAGTCAACTGAATTATTGGAAACAATAGTTAAAAATAATCTCATTGCCTGTTTCCCAAACTTTGCTTTGGCAATACGATTTTTTTTCCCTGTTTCTGTGGCTTCAGGGGAAAGAAGTTTCAGTAAATTAAAGATTATAAAAAATCACTTAAGAAATAGTATGACGCAGGAAAAGCTCTCAGATTTGGCCATTATCTCCATTGAATCCGAAATATCAGAAAAAATTGATTTTTCTGAAATAATAGAAAAATTTTGCATCTCACAAAGCCAGAAAAGTAATTTTGTATATCGTTTTTCTAATTGTAAAATATCTATTTTTATTTCAATTGTAATACACTGCTCGACATTGAAAATGCAACACCAAGAAGGAGTGGTCAGAAATTCATGCAAATTTTACCGTAGACGCACGTCACTGAGTTATGCAAATGATATGAAATGCGCAGCTCTTCGACGCACGTGAAGTAAGATATAAGAGAATGAAGTTGAAAAGTGGGCTATGTTCATGTTGGTTTTTCTGCCAGACTAATTATCGGAGAAATTTGGTTTTTGTCTCGAAGGATACGTGTGATAGGAGGAAATGCCACGCCGTCCTCAACGAAGACACTTCCAGCATATAGACGACTTTACAAGGGGTATGGTGATCGGACTGAGAAGGGGAGGTTGGTCCATACGTCAAATTGCAGCTGATACCCACATGGATGCAAGCACTGTGCATCGGCTGTGTCGGAGATGGTTGGAAAGAGGAAATGTAGCCACATTGAGGGGTGCAGGTGCAGCCAGAGTGACGTCAGACCGCTTGGATCGACGGATTCATCGACAAGCTGTGGCGGACCCGCAAGTCACTTGTACCTTGATTCTGCAGCACGTGCAAGGTACCCTGGATGTTCCTGTGTCGACCAGAACCATTTCCCGTCGACTTGTTGCACGTGGCCTGCAATCACGGCGCCCGCTAAGAAGACTGCCATTGACCTCAGAGCACAGACTCCAACGTTTGGAATGGTGCCGGACCAGAGCGACGTGGATGGCAGAATGGCAAACCGTAGTGTTCTCAGATGAATCCCGCTTCTGTTTGTCCAGCGATAGTCATCGCATACGTGTGTGGCGTCGACGTGGACAAAGATCGAATCCGGCAGTAACTGTGGAACGCCCCACAGTGCGACAACGTGGCATAATGGTTTGGGGTGCTATTGCATACAATTCCGTATCACCTCTAGTTCGTATTCGGGGCACTATGACGGCCCAACGATATGTAGATAATGTACTGCGGCCGGTGGCAATCCCCTACCTTCAGGGTCTGCCAAATGCAATTTTTCAACAGGATAACGCCCGGCCTCACAGTGCTCGAATCAGCCAACATGCTCTACGAGGTGTACAGATGCTTTCCTGGCCACCATACTCTCCTGACTTGTCACCAATCGAACATGTGTGGGACGTGATTGGACGCCGTTTGCAGAACCTGCCACTGCCTCGTTCAGAGGACGAACTGTGGCAAATGGTTGAAAGGGAATGGAGTGCCATCCCTCAGGACACCATCCGCAGTCTTATTGACCCCATGCCTAGACGTGTTTCTTCGTGCATCGCTGTCCGCGGTGGTCCTACTTCTTACTGAGCCGACGCCGTCCTCGCTCTAAATTTTGCTTATTTATTTTGAAATAAATATCACTTATTGTTCCATGCTGTCTCTGTCTTCTTATACCAAATTTCATCAATTTCTGACCACTCCTTCTTGGTGTTGCATTTTCAATGTCGAGCAGTGTAATATTGTTTCTTTATAATTTTGCTTGCGTATTTTGTCGCTATAATAACCTATCAAGTGACCAACGAATAAAGTTTTGCACTTCAAATTTTATTTGAATTTTTTACTTTTTTCCTCATC
>JAXGGA010022047.1:0-15638 GCA_038373865.1 Uloborus plumipes | reverse complement strand
ACTATATTTTAGTTTTTAATTTCCCTTAAATCAGCAAATTTTTTTCGCTATGTTCTAAGGACCAAATCTACATTCTTGTAATTTTTGTCTCACCCAGGGCCATCACATGTTTGTGGCGATGACAAGCAGACATTTAGGCACACATTTTCTCATCTTAAAACAATTATTTCCTCTTTCTTTTCTTGAAATTTATTCAATTACATACTTTTTTTTAAAATCTTTTTCTGTAAAACAATAAGGTAAGTCGGGGGAAGATGCCAGTCGGGGGAAGACGCAAGTTTGATCAAAACTCGTTTATGCATCGTTAAATTGCAATACTGAGCCACTTGTATCCAGTGTCAGGTCCCACATAAGATGTGGCTTGGCCATTTATTTCAATTCATCGACTTCAATCGGCGTTATTTTTTTATCTCGTGAGAATTAACGTGGTGAGTACAACTTTTGTAATATTCTGTTCCTCATACTTAGAGCTCATAAACGTATTTGCTATTTTGAATAAGATCTTAGCAATATAAGTGAGTTTTGCATTACGTTATACACATCATCTATGTAGAAGAGCTCCACACCACTGTAGCAATAATGAAATAAGCGTGTGTGGCATCTTCCCCATATACTTGGGAGAAGACGCCACATGGTTCAGAAATAGGTGAAATAAACTAAATTTTATTTATTTTTTGTTTATAGCACTAAATAGTATCGTGTAAAATAGAAAATAAATCACTTACATATTTTCTTATGCTTTCGTTTTAGGCATTATGACTTTTAAAAAATAGAACTCTCATTTAATTACCATTTAGACAATGTCTGAAAACAACAAAAGAAAAGTTTAACACTCTTCTTGGTCCGAATCAAATTTGCTGCAAACTGTAGAAGATGTAAGAAATGCACGACAAACTGTGAGCTGCAACAAAGATTTATAGAATTCCATGTAGAACTTTGAAGTGACGCATAAAAAACGCATTACAAGAAACCTTCGAAAATACAGAAGAAAAAGAGACAACATGTCAGCTAGTCATCCTCAAGTGAAAAAATTACTCTACATTCGAGTGATGACGGGTGGATGATGATAACAGGGGATTTTTATGCTAATAAAGGTCCCAAGTGTGACTGGATTCAGTGCATCGAATGCAACAAATGGTTGCATGAAGATTGCAATGATGATCGTTTGCATTGAGTGAAATTTTGTGTAGGCTGTCATTCAAATTTGTGCTGCTATTATTTTTTTCAAATCAAATATGACTAAATTTCAATTTGTTTCCTTTTGTTATTATGTTCACACTTAAGTTTTTAATGTTGGTCTTATTTTTTTATTTATTGGGGTGTTATGGCATCTTCCCTCATAACAGGTGGCATCTTCCCCGTATATATGGGGAAGATGCCACAAATAAATGACTTTTTTCAACATTAAATTACATAAAGTGTATTTGTTTGCATGGACTTGTTATTGCAATTTAAACTGTAATCATCGAAAATTCCTTAACTGTGGCATCTTCTTCCGATTTACCTTATATTAAAGGTATATTTAGCCGTTTTCCCCATATTTGTTACTTTTAATTAAAAAAAAAAAAAAAAAAAACTAATAAAATTCAAGTCCATGTAGAAAGAAAAACATTACTCTGTTAATTGTTTTTTAGGTTCTGTGCTACTATAATAGGAATTTCTCTGATATAAGACAAAAAAGAAAAAAAAAATACTTATTAAAATATTAAAAAAAAAGTTCTTAAGTATTGAACAACAACTTTTTTGTAACGACTTTAGAAAATCGCAAGTGTTGCATCCAAGTTGCCTCCGTCACATTGGGTCCTGTAAAGTTACAAAAATGCAAATAATAAATATTTTGCATAGTTTCGTAAAGGAAAAAGGGGCCCCAAAAATTTATGCTGACAGGACCCTAAACTCGTAAATTCGCCACTGCCTACTACAAATTTTCAAACCCATACAGACTGTTAACATATATGTTGATTAGAAATTACAACGCATCCGACTCCTTTAAAAAATAATTGCATCAGAAATACTACAAAGGTTATGTACAGCAGCAGGTACCCCAGCAGTTTTCAAAATTCTCACGATGTTTTTTTTTACTTTTATGATTTATTTACATTGCACTTCTACTGAACAGAAATAATTCAAGGGGAATTGTGTGCTAAAAATAAACCAGCTAATTTTCCAGTTCTGTTATTATACATTCAAGCAATCCCACAGTTATAGAGAAATTAACTGAAAGAACATCTATTTTGATTGAAAAGAATTCGTATAAATATCTTATGCAAATCAACTTTTTTTTAGAATTTACAATCATTAAAACATGCTTTATTAGTTCAGCTTTCCAATTCTTTTTAGAATTGACAGTTAAACAAATACGTGACAGCAAGTTTAATAGCTTAAAAATAAATTCAGTGTAACTTAAAAAAAAAAACTGCAGAAGTATTTCTAATAATTCACAGTTAGATGATAACGCGTCTCACACGGGCCTCTAAATAACGTAGATGAATGTTTTTCAAACTCTATGTTTGGAAGCCAAATAAAATACTACTTTTACTTCAAACTAAAAATGTCTCATTTTTCTTTGATATAAAAGGTCGTTAAATGCACCATAGGGCTTCACTTTAAGTGCCTTTTTAGAAGGATTTCTAATAAATTGAAAAACAGATCTGCTCGTGAGAAAAGAGCTTTTACTAAACAAAAGATCTTTAAAATAGAATCTGGAAAAAGAGCAAATGTGATGCTTTTCAAGTTTCACAGAAATATACTTTTTTATTGAAAACATTCTGTTCTTTAAAGAAAAATTCCTTATTTGCTACAAATGTCATTCAATGGCTTCAGCTCCTTTATTCGAGAATAGAAAACGTTACACTTTGAATTATGTTTAGTATAAAATATACACAATAAATAAAACCCCGTTAATTGCTATTCGATTAGGGGCTTGAATTTGTTAATTCATTTAACCTGAGAGGGATCTTGTGGGGCACACATTCACCCCATTTTTTTCCAAACCCCTGCTTTTGATGTTAAGAAGTTTATTTACTTAAGAAGTTTATTTTCTTAAAGAATTAATGCACTTATTATTTATAGTTCAAATATGTTTTTTCTTATAATTTAAAGAAAATTTTAGATAAAACTTATTGGGGTGACTCAGTCTCCCCGCTCGACGCTTCGTCACTGTTATTGTCTGATTTTATTAGGTAAAACCTTCCGCGTATTTACGCATGCGTCAGGTCTTCTCTGATTTTACCGAAATAGGGGGGATAGGTAAGATAACAATAAGGGGAAGAATAACAAGGATCATTTTGAGCCGTATCAAACAACGTAGAACGATGCTAATTTCAAATACAATGTTTACTTGAATCTGTCAAAAGGATAGCAAAAATGCAAGTTTTACATTGAAACTTCGGCAAATTCCCACTCACAACCCATCACCCCTTTTTTAAGTGGAATGGTTCGCGAGTGCTAGGCGCGGCTTCCACGGACGGACAGTAAATGCCCGCCTGCTCGCATCTCGTGCTTTTTGATTCTCGTTTTGCTAACGTAAAATTTTGCAGTAATATAGGATTTTCCGACAAAAAATTACTCGCAACATGGATGCCTGTAAATTTTACCGTAAGTTCACCTTTCCCGAATGTGAACACTTTTCTTTGTAGAGAGCGTATTACAGGAAACTCTACTGCTTTCCTATAGTGGCTGATATAAGTCTTTTAAAATTGAAAAAAAAAAAAAGGTTTCTTTTCGAAAACGTTAATATTATTCTTCCAGAGATCTTTCAATTTATTTAATTTTCATAAGCGAAAAAATAAATTTATTGTAAGGAATGTAAAATCATTTCATGCTCATCAGTATTAAAAAAAAGTTTACATTTTGTACTGTGCATGAAATATGTGTCATTGACGCTTATTAAAAATGTTTCTTGTTTTATTCTATATTATTAAAAACTTTCGAAAATTGGATACCTTTGATACCCTATATAGCTTAAAATATAGATTTAGTACATTTATATTGTTATCAGTTTTGGTTATTGAGATCATAAATTGGTAAAAAAACAAGTCACGTATGTAAGACAGCAAAATTGCTGTTCCTGAGTGTTATTCTCATTTTGCATACACTAAAAACTAAACTCAAGCCATTTAAAGTTAATGGTAACTTCTAAAATACTTTAAAGTAAGGTAAACTCTTTTTTTGCTAGAGTAGCTGTATTATATTCATTTGCTCACATTTCCATACCATAATTATGCAATAAGGAATTTACCTTTGTGAGTATTTTTCTCAATTTTTATTACTTGTCAATTAACTCCATTAACTTCTGTTTGTACTTTTAATAAGAAACTCTTTAGAGAAACATCTCTTATCAGCTCATAATTATTCCGTTAATGTGTTCGTTATCTCTGATCAGAATAGTTTGTTTTATCACCGTCTTATTAATAAAACGGCAAGAGTTAATTAAGATGCTTAGCAATTGTTTAATTATAACCAGTTTTTGTTTTCCTGGTGAAGTTTAGAGATAATACTTAACTAGTTTTGAGTGTTCAAATAATAATGATAGTGCTAGTGTTATAGTTAGTATAATTTTTTAATTGATGCTATTTTATGTCCTTTAGAAGTTTAAGGCTGAAAAATTTGGTTAAATTTGAAAAAGAGGGGAGAGTTGACTTCTAAAAATTGACAAAACTATCTATGACTATAAATAATATATTAACTAATTATAGAAAGAATGGATAATTGCCTTTCCTTGTCTAAAACATAATAATAAAGCAACTAATCCATAAATGTTTAAAACTTTTACCAAAATTTCTTTTCATGCACTACACCTTGAACTAGTAATAAATAAAATGTGCACAGAAAAGAAATAAATTAATTATTTTATACCACTTTTTCTTTCAGGAAACGGTTGTGCATTTTCAGTAACAGCTGAAATTACCTTAATTAAAGATATGTTAAGCTTCTTAAGTTAAGCTTGTCTTTCTTAATTGTGTTTTCGAAAAGTTTGAATGCGAGAAAACGTTTTCTTTGTTTCATAGTAAAAAAAATTAAAAGCTGAGAATGTTATAGTTATAGCTTGTGAAAACTGCAAACGTCATAATTTAAAGATTTATTGCAATAATTAATAAGCATTCTAAGAAAAGAGAAAAATTAACCATTTATATTTTATTTATATATTTTGACTATATTGCCGTGCTAAGCACAAAAGTCGTATCTGCACTTTTTAACTAAATTGTGTTATGGTTACCAGGTGGTTCTTTGTGACGTATTTTACGTAATACAAAATTATAGGGTCATTTGAGAACGGGAAATATTTAAAAAAAATCTGACAAAGTTTCATCTGAATCAAATACATGGTGACGTGATTCAAATGAAACTTTTTCGGTGCAATTTACTGTAAAAAATTATGTACTGTAACCACTCGATTTTACAGTAATATTGTGTTATGATGGCTGGGGTACATAACTTGATTCGCGGTTAAAGTCTCTCATTCAAAGTCAATGCCTCTGGGGGTGCTGGACTAGGGGTTTCTCGTCTCCTGAAGAGTGTGGGTGCTAGATAGAAAATGATACATCATTAATTTTACTGTGCAAATGTTTTCATTGCTTAATTCAATGGTGACAAACGCATTAGTTTAGAAGCACCCAGAATTTTAACTATGCCTTCTGTGTGTTTTTTCTAGTCTTGCAAATAGGGTAGTTTTATAAATTACCGCAAGTTTGCTTATTCGTTTTCTTTCCACTTATAATCACTAACCCAGCACTAATGATCTAACCAGAAAACTTTAAGACTAGTGTAATAATGAAAAATTTTCAAATGGGTCGCAATGGAAAAGCATTTCGAAGCATATTTTTGAAGCAAAAATTATGTGTCCTTTTCCGTATGAAAAATGCCAAATTTGAAGGGTTAGCGAGAAATTGAACACGCTATTTGGCCGTCTGCATGTTCAAGACATTTATCTTCAAATCAAGTGAAAGATGTGTCATTACTTCCTGAAACTCACTAAATTTGGCGACTGTTCTTAAATATTTTGGCAAACTTAAAAACTCATATTTTGATAATGGGGTCCCAGGGCAAAAATGCACGAGACAAACAAATTTCAAATAGCTCTGTTGATACCTACTCAGTATTACTTTTTAATTATTATACTATCATATGGTTTAGTGGTAAGGAGGTTTGCATCACTTACAGACATAATTGTCGGAACAAATTACTGCTGATAATTAGAGAAATATTTTTTCATGAATTACTGTTTTGCCGCAATTTGCGTATCTCAAAATCCTTAACTGTTTTGAATAGTATCTGATCTTCTCTCAAAACCGTAAATGTACTAAAGTATGCCTTTTCTAGAACTCAAATACTTCGTTTTTCACTTAATTTCGAAAATATAGATATAAATCAGAAGATGAATCAGAATAAATTCAACCTAAATTTTGATTATGTTATCATCCCCTCCCCTAGAAATATTTGTTATTTGAAACTGTGAGGAAGTTATATTTTTCTCACATTTTTAGTGAAACCATTATTAGTTAAATGGCAAACTGAATGGAATACGGTCGCGTTAATTTTAGACCAATTTTTCTTTCCAGGAAACAGTTTTACAATTTAAGTAATAACGAAGCTACTCTAATTAAAGCTAATTTAAAGTTCTAAAGTTAAATTGGACTTTCTTTAATTGTTTTGACCAAAAGTTTGCAAAGCGGTAAAAGTTATTCTTCCTTTTATGGTAAAACAAAATAACTGTTAGTTAAACTCTTCCTAATTAGCTTCTGTTGAAACACAAGTGCGCTGTAGATTTTTTTCTATTTGCATCCTAAAGAGTAGTTTAATGCTTTTAATGTAATGTAATTAAAAAAAAATTTTTTTTTTTTGCTATCCTTTCGCCCTTTTAAGTCACTTTAATTTTTCTCTCCCACTTTGTTTTCTAACTACATATAGGTATATATAATAAACATTACATTTATTCACATTTGAAAGTGGCACTCTTTTACAGCTGTAGGTAACTGTTTTGAAAATAATGTTTCAGAAGAATTGCTTTTACCTAGCGTATATGAGTACACACATTCATTATTCAAATTTAATTTTAAAAAACTACATTTTTACATTTTTTTACAATTCAAGTTTCAAAAGAAGGTGGTGTCTTGTATGATGTCCCCAATGAAGCACTTTGGCGCGCTGAGTGTTTAACTGTCAACCGCTGTAATTGCCGTTTATGTTTCCATTCGCATTGTTCTAAGAGTGTTTGAGTGAACAAACTAAAATCAGACAGTTTCTTAAAACATTGGGGCCAGAAAAATTTCGAATAGTCACTAAGGTACTACACTTGTGACGTTCTGCGCAGAAACGTAAATAATTAAATTAAGCCTGAGCACCGATTAAAATAATTTCTACAAAAATAGAACTTTGTCAAATTTATTGGAAAATGGTTAAACTATATGTTTTAAAGCATGTTCATTCAGAAAAAAATACTTTTAAAATTTTGGAGACACCCTCATTCGAGAGTTATTTAACTTTTTTTTACCCTCTAAAATCTTTTTTTATATATTTAGCATTTTTATAAATTCATGCTTGTGAAAATTGCAACACTATGAAGGAATCGTCATAATTGAATGAAATTTAATACACAGCTGAGTGATAGTGGTACAAATAAATGCTTAAACTTAGAATGCCAACAAACAATAAAAAATATTGAAATTAGTATTTTGTGTAGCTACCACGCGCTGCAATAAGTGCTGCTTCGCGATGTGGCATGGAGTCAAACACATTTTTAAAGTCTGCCTGATCAAGAACATTCCATACTGTTTGTATGCGTACACAAAGTTCGTCTGTAGAAGCAACAGGACGAGGCTCACGAAAGAGACGCCGTCCAACGAAATGCCAGACATGTTCAATCGGCGATATATCCGGGAATACGCTGGCATGGGAGGAAGCTGCATCTGCTGCTTGCAAGGAAGGATTGAACAGTCCTAGCGACATAAAGGCGGTCATTATCCTGCTGAAATACAGCACCAGGCAATCCTTGAAGGAAGGGGACAGCTTGGGGTTGTATAGCTTCACTGATATACCGGTTGCTGTTCATGTTACCAACAACTCGTAGCAATTGAGATCGTCCGTGATATGATATGGCACCCCAGACCATGACTCCAGGTGTTCGTCCTCCGTGACGTTCGATAATACACTCTGGAAGGTGGTGTTCACCGGCATAGCATCGGACGCGAATGCGGCAATCATGGTGCTACAGGCGGGATTCGTCAGAAAACACAACATACTGCCAATCAGCACGCCAGTCCTTAATGCTGATTGACTCGTTGTAGCCGCAGGCGGCGATGGTTTAGCGTGAGCGGAATCCTGTATAAAGAAGTCCATGCTGTAGCAGACGACTACGAATTGATGAAGCACACATTGAAACACCTGGACGTAACATTTCGGGGTCTACTCCCGGATTTTCGAGCTGTCCGACACTCGTCCGTCCACTGCTTCCACTGTGCTGCCGTTACGTTGCACACGAGCGGCTACTTTCCGATAAGACAATCCAGCTTCACGAAAGCCGATGATCCTCCCCCGTTCAAACTCCGTAAGTTGTTAAAACCTTGCTCTTTTTCGTCGAAGAGGCATAAGCAACGTCTGATTTAACGTTTATCACAAAAAGATAACCACCCATAACTATACACGCCTTGCTGCGGCCGTCTATTTATTTGGATAAATCCGGTGTTCAGAGGGCGCTGCTCAGCGTATGCATGCGTTACGCGGCTAAAATTCTAATCACTTGTATATCATACCCTACTTTGCATTTGCTGAAAATTTCAGTCCATTCGCGCAAGTCCTTCATGGTGTTGCAACTTTCACAAGCATGAGTTTAAATATGGATTCCATTTTTTATGGAAGGAATGAAACATCCAAATCTTAAAAGATAATAATTCGTAAAATCCAGCATTAAAAGTATTAGAAATTATGTACTTACTATCATTTTATCATCAGTCTATCATTACCAACCGCATATCTATATTTTTTGCTCTGGATGGAAATGATACATTAACGTATTTCAGCTGATAGAAAACATGGCTACTTTTGTTTAAGTTTTGGATAATGTAAACAAGACTCACTTAATGTAAGCATAAAAGGAACTAAAGTGTACAATAATGATGAAAATAGTTTGTTATGAGTAACATTGCGAATGACAGCCGTAAATGTTTTTTCACTTACTTTAATATAATTACACCTAATCGAGAGACATATAAATTTCTTTTTGGATTATTAGTCTCTTTAAATCTCTTATAGGATAAATATTAACTTCGCAATCGAAGACTATTTTTTGTCTTACGTGTCACTAATGAAATAAATTCAACTGGACTGTTTAAAAATTTTAAGCGAAGATGAACACAAATTGTTAACTAATAATGCAAAGTTTTATAATTAAATGCACGATACTTCATAAAACTTTGGATACTTTTTTCTTCAATTGAAATGAAAAATATTTCATCAAATTATCAAAGAAAGTTTCATAAAGGTGTTCTTTAGAAGAATATATTGACGTACAGAATTTAGTTCTTACTAAAGCTGAAAAAATTCTATTATTTCTCAAAAGTTTATTCAATAATTGAATAAATAAAAATTTCAGAATCAAATTCTAACCGCATTTAATTAGTTTATGAATTCCTTAACTTTTGAAAAGGACTTACCGTTTCTTCTAAAACTGAATAAACTACCTCCGAATTTACTAGTAGTTTAATGAAATTGAAGATTTTTCCTTAAAGTAAAATGTATTGCTATCTCATCTTGCAAAAGAAATAATCCAGAAATGTATGTGTAATTGCACACTTTAAGCGATTTCTTTGCTAAAATCGGCTGAAGACAAATAATACTATTACATAAGTTTGGTTAGATCTAGAATTCCATTTTAAATTTCCTATTAATTTAACCGTACAATCTTTTTTAAGATAACTTAATATTAATAGAATTAAATTTATTTTTCCAATGTTTAATTTGCTTTAAGTTATTTCGTAATATCTACTTTATAGCTAATTTCTCAACAAGAATAGCTGATAATTTAGAACAAGCTGTAAAATATTTTAATGCAAGGAGTTGAAATGATACAGTTGAAATGATACTACTAAAAAAAAAAAATCTTAAGAAAAAATGTCTAAAATGAAAACAAAATCAGAACTGTAGCCTAAGTTGCGAAAAAATAGCTTTTATTCTATTTTCACTTTTTCAATATTATCGTACTTATGGCGTTTCTAAGTAATAAGTAAAAAAAAAAAAAGACAAAGAACATTCGTAACTGCTAGTAATTGTTTTCGAAAAGAAAAAGACAGAAATAGCTTGCTAAACAAGAAATAAAATGTTTAAAATAATGATTGGTTTATGCTAAGAGATTTCCTTTGACCTTACTCTCTCAGTAACGCTAGCATTTTGGTTGAACCTACATCTATTAAGATAATAAATATTATCCGACTAAGCCTACACTGCAAAAAAGGAACTCTTGTTTTTACAGTATAATACTGGCAGCCGAGGTTCCAATTTAAAACTGTAAAATACACTGTAATAAACTGTAAAATTAGGCATTTTACAGTTTATTACTGTACAATTAATTTTTTTTACAGTTTATTACTCTTTAATTAACTATTATGCTTAAAAAACAACATTCATTTTTTTACAGTGTAGAGAACAGTGGTTTTAACGTTTACTAACTGTGTGTAAAACTGAATTATTTTAAAGTTTTAATTCATGAACCTTTAATAAAGTCAATCAACACTTACAGTTAATTATAAAGAAATACTCTTCAAAGCTAAGAGTTTATTAGCATACATACTCATAGTAAACTGCAAATGAAAACCTCATAGAACAAATTCAAGTTTTCCCACGTCCTTTCTCACTAGACATAGTCATTAAAACTCTTGTTTTTCTGATTATTTTAGTACAAAACGGTAATATTCGATTGAAAATTTAGGAGATATTTTGAGCTATCTGAGCATCATTTAAAAAAACTTCAGTGATCACGATGAGACTGCATTTAGTCTTAGGTGTTCTTGAAAAAGCAAATATTTTTATTCTTTTCACCAACAGTTGTAGAATTTGTTTTGTTGTTCATTTGTAGTTTTTTCTTGTCTAGATTAAAATTGCTATTTTAAAGATGAATACATTCATATTGTTACAAATTTTGTAAATAGTTGTTATTTTTATGCTCCTTTATTCTCAATTAAAAAATATTGTACATTTTTAAAGAAAAAGCATAAAAGTAAGCAAAAGTAACTATACATTTCCTGTCAATATGTTTTCAAAGCAGGAACATTTTCTGAAATTTTCAAGGATATAGTTGAAATTAGGAATGTTTTGACCGTAGATGAATGTTACGAGATTAATTTTTTGAAACACAATTAATTGGACAAGAAGTTCTTTTGGAGAATGCTGTAGATGATACCATTGCAGGACTTGTGGATGGAACTGAAGTCTGGAAAAGTAATGAGTTTTTGAAATACATAGAGAATGCAAAGTGAAAAGCTTAACTTTTTTTTAGTTGAGAGAGATTTAAAAATTTAAAATTTTTACATTGAGAAACAGATATTCAATGTTAAAAAAATGGCTAAAAGTGTTAAATGAATATTTTACTGACTTAAGTTAATTTTCTACTTGACGTAAGTTTCCTTGATTTCATGTAAGAGAAAATTATTAGTTATGGACATACAGTAAATAATACATAATTATAAGTATTATGACTGATGGTGGCAATCGTACGTACTCAATATTATAATTTTTCATTAAATTAATTGATAAAATTTGAACAAAATCTTCAAAGTAATTCTTACGATTAGAGGACAGCTCTTAATAAATGACAAAACTTCCAGTCCAACAACTGTCAGTTATTCGGAGAGTTATGATAAAAAGAAAAATGGCATTATTAAGCTTAAAATAAAATTCAGAATTCAATGATTAGGATTATGTCAGTTTAGAAATTAAAACCAAAAACTTTCAGCAGTTATAAAAATTAATTTTAATTTAAAAAATCAACAAAAAACAAGAGGAATAGGTTCGGAACATAACACTCCTTTTGACTCTTACTTTGTATAAAGGAAACAATAATTACGTTCCTACTAGAAATACCTTATATCATACAGTTAAAACAAAAAGCTTTTATCTTTGATGGGCTATTAATTTCTTATTTCTACTACAACGGATTACTTTTTTTGGACATTTTATGACTAATTTCATTTTCCTATACACTACCTGAACTTTTTTATGGTTTCACTATAATATTATTTGTTAAAATAATAATTCTCTTTTAGAAAGTAGCATAATATCTTAGCGAAACAATTTCTTTACTTCAAGCGAAATCAAATTATGCTAAAAAACACATCAAGGAGTTTTTCTCAGAAGCATCATATTGCTCGAGGGCTTCAAAAAATCACTCGAAAGAAGCGCTTTATCTATTAATAATGGCAGAACAGTTGCATAATGGTAAGCAAATTACAGCTTTAAAACTCGATGAAAATACTTCAATGTTTTATTACAGCTAAAATCTTCCAGTAAAAATGCTATGAATCAATTATTTAATTTAATGAGGATTATAAGAGTACTAGATGTATTTTCTATAACTCAGTTACCTTTTGAGTTTTTACGCAAGAGTTTCAGCAAATTCATTTGCCTTTGTCATGATGCTCTCAGGCTATTTCAGTATACAATAAATCAAATTTGCATGTATATTAAATAAAAACAGAATATTATGCTTATTTCTAAATGAAATCATAGAGTTTATTTTTACTAATCTAATAAGTGATTCGTCATCCGGAAGGCAGTAACTGGGTGTCAACATTAGGAGACATTAGTGGTCAAGAAAAGGGAGGGGGAGGGGCATCTATTCACTTCACTTCACACACTCCAGGGCCCCCCGTACCTACCACAACATGTGGTTTAACCGGGATAGGGCCCTGAAGAGCGCTCTGTTCTTTTTGAATCAGAACCAAGAGTCGAGCAAAACCTTGGCCCAGCACCCCCCAGAGGTATCGTTTCACTTGGAGGACTTTGTGACCACGGCATTTTTAACGTCCCCCAGCCACCATTAATCAAGACGGTGGATCTTTGATCGGCTGGGAACGAACCCGGGATCCTCCGGGCACGAATCCGAAGCCTTACCGATCGGGCTACCACGGCCCAGAAGGGGGGGGGGGTGCATTTGATATCTTTCTTGCCATATTATGGTAGGGTCAATGTGCGCACAAGGTAAGTGTTTAATAATTTTTGGCATTTGGTTGATCGTTAAGCCGTTCGTTGCTAAACAGTGATGTTGAATTCTACTTAAGAGAATTAAATTAAAAAACTTAAAACTACCATTATTGAAGAAAAAATATCGCTTAAATACTTACTATTATTACTTCTTATTTTAAAAAAAAAACATAAGCGAAAAACAAAAATAAACACTAAGTTTTCCACTGGTGCACCACTGGTTGAGATCCCTGATCAGCCAATTTGCTTAACGATCCATCCCTAATGACTAATAAATATTTAAAGTAGCAAATTTCTATTACAATGGATCACTTTTCTAAATAAAAGCACGGAAAATGCATAATTACTATCTATATTGAATTTGCTGTTGATTAACATTTCTGGTATGGTCTGATTATCAACCTGTTCTTATGAAATTTCCTTAAAAATACTTGTCATTACTTTTAACCTCATTGAACTTCACATCATGGGCTAGGTATTTCCTAAAGTATTGTATTGATCTATATCTTTATCGTTTGCCTTTCCATATAATTGCTACACAGCTTAATTTTGTCAAAAGTTAGTACTTTGCCCAATTACATGACATCTGTACCTCGTTCCTATCAGCAAAGTAAATACTAAAGGTGTATAATAAATTAATGAAGTAAAGTACGAAATATTTTTGACAATGAACAAATATTTATCATTTTAACAGAGTTTTTAATTAGTATTAGTCCTAATCAACGAAGAATTGTTCATTAAAATGTTTTTGATTGCGTTAGATTAATATATAAATTTATGCTTTACGTTATAACAAAAAATAAATTTGTTTTTTTCTTTGTATAAATTGTGTTAAACAAGAGTCTATTGTTAAATATAACTTTAAAATTACGTTAAGTGCTAATTTAAGCCACAATCATTTAATCACTTAAACGGGAGAACCATTAATTAAATTGTGAGCTTTCAGTTAATGTAACGCGGAAGGAAAAAAACCTCCCTTTTTTCACAGCAAAAAATTCTCAAAAATCTGTTGAGTTGTTTTAACAAAAGCGAGAAAAAACTTTTTAGAAGGATGTAACTTGATTAATGTAATGCAAGGTTGTTTTTGGGAACGAACAGAATGAAAAAAAAAATTATCTTCTTAAAATTTATTTTACAGTAAAATAAAATTAATTACATTAGATGTATGTAGGGGAGTACAACTGTGGGGAGGAGTTGGGAGAGAATGACGAAGAAACAATTCAAAAACACCAAAAGAAAAAGAAGAAAAAAGAATAAAAATGAGCGTTATTTTAGGGCTGAAAAACGGGAAGTTCTTGACACACTAACTCTTCAGCATTAACCCTACACTGCAAGGTGCTGCCAATTGGATACATGAACAATTTGTCCTCCTTATGAATAGCAGAATGTAGTCATCAAGCAACTCAAAGCATAAAAAGCAAGTATTGAGTATATTTAAAGCAATTATCACCATTTATCCTCCATACTTGGCAGCACTGTTACATGCTCGTAAATGAATCCATATGGATAGCTTTTAAAATCACTTAAACTACCAAGTTTTGAAATTATTTTTTGCAATGAAATATTTTTCTTTGTCTTTTAAAGAAATAACATGAATAAAATAAACATTTATCTTTCGTTTAAGATGCGTTTTACATCAAAATAATTATTTGGAAAAAATCTAGGACATAATACATGTCTGTAGCCATTTGGCAACATTATGCAGTAAGCATCCAGAGAACACTTCGATTCATCTCTGTAGTTCATGAAGTATGTGCTTTGTTTATGTTTCGCGCTAGCTTCTTTCTCTTTTTGGAAGGTATAAAATAATCATGCGGACCCAAAAGTGGTACTTTCGGCTGTTCTACCGTTTATTAGACCTCGCAATTATCAATGCTTAGTTGATGTTCAACAGAGTGAACAAACAAAAAATCAATAGGGAAAAGCCTTCAAAACGTGTTCATTTTAGATTTCAGTTAGCACAAACGTTGTGCTTACACGGACAAGTAAAATCATTAATAATTTTAAAATATAGTTTTGAAAAAAACTAAAAAATACGCTTTTACATAGGAATGCGCTGTGATCATCACGGGTTTCCCTCTGATTTTCAAAACTACTGAATATCCGCACTTAAGTTTACATGCACTTATAATACATCAACATGCAATACAGTTTAGCCTTTAGTATTAAAAATAATATTAAATATATTACTTTATATTTGCAAAGAACGTAAATTTTATCTTTTATTCAGAGTTACATACATACATACATACAAACAAACCCACATGTGAAATTAATAAAAGCGTATTAAAAAGAGGGAGACCATTAGCTACAGAGGAACTAGAGTTACAAGCCAAAAAAAAAAAGAAAGCTTGCGCGAGAGAGCCTCCAAAAGATATCAGATTTGACAGAATTGGAGCATCGGAAAGAACACAGTACAAATAAACAGTGATGTAAAATGTCAAATG
>JAXGGA010022046.1:0-15638 GCA_038373865.1 Uloborus plumipes | reverse complement strand
GAATTGAATTTCATTTTGGTAAATATAGGGCAATTGATTACTTTAGCTTTCGGTTTGTCTTTTAAAACGAGAAGGTATTTGCCAAGTATATTTTTGTGTGGCGCCGGAGTCAGAGGAATTCATATTTTTTACTAAAGACTGGATGTTTCCTGCTAAATACCTGTCACATGAATGTGTTGACCTTCCGTCGCATTATGATCTGTAATACTTTTTTTAATAAAGTTTCCTTTTACACTTTTAAATTCTTTTTTGGAAAGTGTTGCTTACAAACCTATGTTCTTAAGTTTCGTGGATAATATGGTATTATTTGTATTGATTTAAAAAGCTTCCATTCAATGTTATGCTGAAAAAAAACCCATCTCGTTCTTAATTTTTGCACTCCAATGTATGTTCTAGGATACGCATTTTTTTTCTTCTGTCAGAATAATGGTTTTTTCCCCACATTTTTTGCAATTCTAACAAAAGTTTGCCTATGTTTCATATTTCATGTTTTGTTATCTGTAGTCAAATTTTCAGAAACAGTGCTGACGCCATGATTTTATTTAGCCTATAGGTGGCGCATTTGTAAATTTGCCTCTGGCGGAGGTACTCTGAACAGATCATGACATTTTCACGAAACCAAAGAAAATTAGAAATTGCTCTTCTGCACCTTTAATTTTAGAAATTGTCCTTCATTCAGCTTCCCTGATTCCCGCTCTTTCTTTAATACCACCAAACATAACTTAAAATTATATTTCTAGGATTTCAATTAAAAGTTTTCACAACTATGCTCGTTTCGTCCGTTTTCTCCTAACTTATCAATTACTCATATGAAGCAGCAATTTAAGGCATTAGCTATGTAAGGCATAGTGTAAAATGGCGTTTTGGAGACTTTAATTTCATACCATTAGCAATAAAACTTTCCCCTACCCATATTGTCTAACGTCACCAAAAGTAACTTTAAAATGTCCTTTTAGGAGGGAGACTCTTATTAATATTTAAAAATTTGTTTTTTGAAAACATTTAATTTACACATTTGGTGTATTTCGCACATACTATCCCGTTACAAGAAAAACATATTTCATTCACCATATTTCATTCCATTTTATTGCTCGATATGTTTTGCTTTTGTTTGGTTTTTTTTTTTTTGTTTTTTTTTTTGGAGTTCATTTACCTTCTTTCTTTTAATGCATTTCTTGGTCTATTCTCCACTCATTTCTTCAGGTAAACTTTGAATTAATGAGCCCCTGTATAATTTTTGTCTTGTGAGAGCTTTAGAAACAATCTAAGCAGTTATTGCAGTCAAATCTAAAATGTGTACAATGTATGTACACTGTACAGGCCACCTTCTTGAGTCCCCTTTTCCCGAATATTACTTTGCAATTTCATCAACAATAGTTGCACAACATTTCGTTTATTTAAAGAAAGAGATGAAGGGCTAGGGGGAAAAAAGATGAAAGTGACCAAAAAAAATTTCGAGAAAAACGAAGAACAAAGTTTGATTTCTCGTAACTCCTTGTGTAGCTCATAGAGTTTTCATGCATATTTCGGTCGATTCTCATTTTTTCTCCTCCTTGTCGCTCTACCAGAGGATATATCTCCTTCATAGCCCCTAGATACCGCTAATATCTCAAAATTGACGAAAAAGTGACCTTCATCTATTTTCCCCCTGGCCCTTCAGATGGTTTTAGTAGGGTTTTTTTTTTTTTTTTGAGTTGTTATTGCTATCGTTGACAATGCTTGGATGCGTATAACTCTTCGTTTTGCATTTGATATACAGCGAGTGTGATATGTGTGAGTGCTTTTTACTTTCTTCTATATCTAATATATAGAAGAAAGTATTGGTTTCGTGAAAATTTTCGAATGTCGAATTTTGACGGATTTGCACGTTTTGGGGTGCTCTGAGTCCATTTCGACCATTTTTGGAAAATGTCTGTCTGTCTGTGTGTGTGTCTGTGTGTGAGTCTGTATGTGTGTGACCAGTTTTTGTGGCCGCGCTAGAGAAAAAACTACTGAATGAAATCGAACAAAAATTTTTGCACATATGTACCACCATGTGAACTGGTGCACCTGACTTTTTTTAGCGAATTCCTCCAAGGGGGGTGGAGCAATCGCACGTGTTCTGCGCGGGGGTGATTGCTATATCTCAGGAAGTAACCGGCGGAATCAAACGAAAATTGGTCCATAGGTAGACCCTACTGAGTACAGGTGCTGATTCAATTTGTTTGTCAATATCTCGAAGGGGGGTGGAGCAATCGCACGTGTTCTGCACGAGGGTGACTGCTATATCTCAAGAAGTAACTGGCGGAATCAAACGAAAATTGGTCCATAGGTAGACCCTATAGAGTACAGGTGCTGATTCAATTTGTGTGTCAATATCTCAAAGCGGGGTGGAGCAATCGCACGTGTTCTGCGCGGAGGTGATTGCTATATCTCAGGAAGTAACAGGCGGAATCGAACGAAAATTGGTCCATAGGTAGACCCTATTGAGTACAAGTGCTGATTCAATTTGTGTGTCAATATCTCAAAGGGGGGTGGAGCAATCAAAAGTGCTTATTTTGTCATTGCACCTACTGTATCTCGAGAAATATTGCTGAGATTTGAATGAAATTTGGAATAACACTAACCCAATATGGAAGCAAGCATCGATTAAATTTTGGCGCCAATCTCCCCGGGGGGAGGGTGGGGTGATTTTTGCGCTTAGTCAACAATGCGAAAAATTAATTCATTAAAAAATCGCTTTCACGCTATTTAATTATCAAAACAGCTGAAAACTTTCAATGATTTGAAATTTTTAACTGCTGCCAGTTTCTTTTTACTAACAAATAAAATGTTTGCAATTAATCTAAACAAGGCTTTTGCAATGATTTCCAATTTCCCTCATTGATTCTGCATTTGCAGGGTTATTACGATAATTGGGGAATTGGAGCTGTCTCCAATTATTCGGGCGAGTACGTATTTTATTTTGTAACTGGAATTCATGAGATAAATATAGAAGAAAGTTTCGTGACGGCCACGACAGCTAGTTATAAATATTTTTTAAAGTTTAACTCTTCTTTCTGGTTGTTATGCAATTTGGAATCTCTGTTCTTTCTCTTGTTCATTACTCCGACTAAACACGTTTTTAATTTTTCAAACCAGAATTACACAAAACTCTCAAAAATAGAAATTTTGTAAACAATCCAAAGCACTTCCAAAACATTTAAATGCATCAACTATCTCAGAAAAAAAAGAAAATCTGAAATCTCGGTGCAATTGATGAAACAGCTCATACGACAGCTTATATGCATCAGAAACTATCACCTGATAAGCAGGCATGAAAAAATAAAATTAGATCTACAAATATGAGTGACTTTCAATCCTCTGACGCCGTCTGACGTCTATATTAGAATAGTAATTAAACAAAATGAAATTAAATACCATGGAGATAAAATAACGGCAGTGTCAAACCAACACCGAACATGCAATACACCACAAGCTCGTTTATTCCATCCATGAACTGCTGTTCCGTGCTTCTTATGCAGTCATCAGCATGGAATAGGAAGTAAACTAGCTGGAGGGAAAAATCCTCCGATAGAGCATAAAGATCCAACAAAAACTGGTAGCTAATTTGAAATTAGAACACCAGCAAGCGACCGCGCTTGGTACGGTACAACTCGAATAAAATATAAAAACAACTTTTTAAATTTAAAGACTATTTCTGTCTGCTCATTCGCACTAAAAAGTATGAAATAAACGGTGAAAATGCGCTTTGGGTCCCTGTTTGGCGCATTTTCAAAAAGTCGCCAACTGGCGCGGTTTTTCTTGTTGTCTCGCGAATTGAAAGCTCCGAGAGACATTATGCAAAAATTGGCGACTTTTTGAAAATGCGCCAAGCAGGGACCCAAAGCGCTTTTCACCGTTTATTTCATACTTTTTAGTGCGAATGAGCAGACAGAAATAGTCTTTAAATTTAAAAAGTTGTTTTTATATTTTATTTCGAAGTTTTTTCGTTTTAAAATTTATTTAGAATTGCGTGAAGACAAACGCCGTTAAGCATAATTCACCGAGAAAATAACAAACGCCGTTAAAAATGCTATTCACTAACACCTTATTTTTTATTCATGAGAATATTTCGTTTCCAATTTTGTTAATTTATCAACTTACTTTGAGTCAAACGCCATCAAGCGTAATGTTCAATTTGAAGAACTGCCAATGCATTTTCTACAGCCCTTATTAGCCTTTTTTAATAAGTCACCTAAGCAAATTTTTGAACTGGCCTAATATGTTGATTGTTAGCTAGTCTCATTCGTTTCATTTCTTCTTTTGCTTTAATATTGCAAGGTTTATCTCCAACAATTTCAGTCGGATTTAAAGCTTCCAGTCGTATTCCTGCTAATGATTGTACTCGACTCAACTCCACTATAAAACGGAAGTGCGTTAAAGTTCACGCTTGGATTTAACTCTGCAACCGGAAGCAAAACGTGAAAACCATGACAAAAGCAAGTACAGAAAAAGTCTTTAATAATAAAAAACCAAGTGCAGTCGCTTGCTGTTATTCTAATTTCACATTAGCTACCAGTTTTTGTTGGCTCTCTTGGCTCTATCAGAGGATTTTTGCCTCCAGCTAGTTTAATTCTTATTCCATGCTGATGACTGCATAACAAGCACGGAGCAGCAGTCCGTGGATGGAATAAACGAGCTGGTGATGTACTGCATGTTTCTGCCTTAGCCCTGGCTCAGGGGCGGTTACTTACTGCTTTCCGAACGTTTCAGATAAATTCACGAAAAAAAGCATAATTAAATAAATAAATAGTAAAAATAAATAAAATAGATTGAAGCAACTTTTCCCACTTTTGTATGCAAACGGAGTTATCTCCTTGTGGGTACAGTTCTGTTCATATTTTTAAAAAAATCGGTATCAAAAAAAATAAATAAATACCACTGTGTTTCCAGCATTTTAACATTGTCAAAGGCAAACGCCTAAACTTGCATTTTCAGGATTCAAACGGTCTCTGAAAGTGCTGAAATATTCCTTGATTTTGAGTTTGATAAATTAGGGCTTTATATTACTTCAATTGCTAAGTGTTAGAAAAAAAGCATTACTCCTCATGATTAAAAGGCGAGAATGAATAAAAAATTTTAGAATGTAAACTAAATTTTATTCAAACTTATAGCATTTATTTCAAGTTCTTTTTTAAACTGTTTGTTTTTTAAACAAAAAATTATATTACAAGAGTTACGCAATTTTTGAGTAGCACCTAAAATGATTTTGTATTATGAACGAATATCACTTATATTCTGTTTTCCTCCACTTCTAAGGAAGTTTGTTTTCTGTTCTTTAAATTTCATTCGGAATCGACATATTGATTATTATTACTTTTTTTTCTGTTCCGCATAAAGGAAGAATTCGAAGTTGCCGGCGTAGCTTGATAAAACAAAATTTTATCCAAGGCTTGAAACATTTTGTCATGCTGCCATCTTTACTTCAAATAGTGAACTATTGCAAAAGGTTGGCGGTACCGTAGTAACACGGCATGAACAATTCTGAATTCAATCTAATTTTAGTTTGCGTAAATTCTAGTACTAACTACTTACAGTTTACGTTCGGGATATGTTCTATTTCGACTACTGGCGCGAATATAGACATGGGGTATTTTAAAAATTAACAAACCATTCAAATGTATAGCTTAAAATTTTAATTGTTTTTACGCTCATTAACCGCAATAATGCTAAATTTTTCGCCAAAGTATGACTCGCGAAAATACGCTTGACTATTTTTGAGTCGTAGTTCCGATATTCAATGCGTGAAATATTAATTTATAGAGGAGTAAAAAAATCTCTTCGCGTGGGTATCATAAAATTGTAATCCCTCTATCCCTCGAATTTCCAAACCCTTAGCTGAAATCACTGACTACCATTGAGCTCTAACACTCAGTACAAGGTGTCCAGCAAAGGAAAAAAATTGTTTCAAAATTAAGTACAGTAGCCCCTCGTTATATCGCGCCTCGTTATATCGCTCATTAGGATATATCGCTCTTTTCTTTTGTCTCCCCCCCCCCCCCAAAAAAAAAAAAAAACTTTTAGTTCGAAACCATTTTTGAGAAAATATGTAAGGTGCTCCAGAAAAGGTCTCTTTCTCATTTATTTTATCATCAATGAACAACACGAAAGTTCTTCTACACTAGGTGGCCAAAAGTATCCGGACACTTTCAAAAATTCACATTTTTACATATAGCTGGAGAAATAAGTGATCAATTGTTCTTTAACTTTAGTCATACAAAATATAGGCTTCACCGAACATTTCCAAGTTGAAATTAAATTACCCTTGCATTTGGGGGACGATAAGAAGGGGGGTCGAAAGAATAACCGCTTTTTGACCATAACTCTTTGAAAATAGCTCGGAATAAGCTATGCATTTCAGTAATTAATTAGCATACTATGTATAATTACTATACAAATTCAAATGAACGCACCACTCTTACTTCCGAAGATATGAAACATTTTTTAAAAATCGTCAATTTTATTTGAAGGGTTTTTGCTCATAACACGCAGAGTTTTTGATCAAACCTTATCAAAACTTCAGGAAAGATGACAAAATACAAGAGAAAGAACATACTAAAACGGTTTTTAAAAATATTAAAAATCCGATGAGATATGAACGTTAAAAGGAAAAAAAATTTCAAGGCGCATGCGCGAACGACAGAAATTTATAACTACAAAAATATTGTAGCCTGGTATATACTGCATCTTATAAAAAAGTTCCAGTTGAATATCATGAAAATTGAAAAAGATATCAGCGGTCTAGTGAGCTGTATTTCATTCATTCGAAGACAATACATACATAGTGAGGGTCTGTCCACAAAGAGCTATTTTTAAAATAAAGGTTATTTCGTCATCGTTCAAAATCAACGTTTCAGGGGGTCTCCGTATACTTTTGGCCACCTACTTATAAGGTCTTTTTGGCCGAATGGGCGAAATGTGACTTCTATGCCAAATATAAATTTTTAAACAGTATACAATTTAACATTGAAAAATATGCTCGATTGTCCCCACACTATTTGTGAACAACCCCTCTCCATTTATGAATTGACTGCAAATGAATGAATTACAGCTCACTGACATAGATCGCTGATATCTTTTTCAATTTTTACGATATTCAACTGGAACTTTTTTTATAAGATGCAGTATACACCAGGCTACAATATTTTTGTAGTTATAAATTTCTGTCTTTCGCGCATGCGCCGTGCAAAATTATTTCCTTTTAACGTTCATAGCTCATCGGATTTTTAATATTTTTAAAAACCGTTTTAGTATGTTCTTTCTCTTGTATTTTGTCATCTTTCCTGAAGTTTTGATAAGGTTTGAACAAAAACTCTGCGTGTTATGAGCAAAAACCCTTCAAATAAAATTGCCGTTTTTTAAAAAATGTTTCATATCTTCGGAAGTAAGAGTGGTACGTTCATTTGAATTTGTACAGTAATTATACATAGTATGCTAATTAATTACTGAAATGCATAGCTTATTCCGAGCTATTTTCAAAGAGTTATGGTCAAAAAGCGGTTTTTCTTTCGACCCCCCTTTTTATCGTCCCCCAAATGCAAGGGTAATTTAATTTCAACTTGGAAATGTTCGGTGAAGAATATATTTTGTATGACTAAAGTTAAAGAACAATTGATCACTTATTTCTCGAGTTATATCTAAAAATGTAAATTTTTGAAAGTTTCCGGATACTTTTGGCCACCTAGTGTATACGACTTTGGATTCTTATTTCACCAAAACAATAGGTTAATTTTATGTCTGTATACATATTTTTTAAGACCTGCACATTATAACAACAACTGCGGTAAGTTATATTTTTTTGTTACTTTTGACTGAAAAAAAAATCTAATGCTCGAATAAATGAATTTTTATGTATGTGCACGTATAATTTACTTGCATGCTGGATAGAAAACTATTTTTAATGACTTCGGTTATATCGCGCTTTCGGATATATCGCGCTTTTTTCTTGTCCCTCGAAAAGCGCGATATAACAGGGATTAATGTATCTGGGAAAACAAAATGCGATTTTGGAATGAAACAGACCATAGGCGGCTCGTACAGGGGGGCGACTGCCCCTCACTTCCAAAAGTAAAGGGCCCTTGCCCCCTTACTTTTCAAAAGTTGTTAAAAAGTAATGATCCAGTGAGAAAAAAGATTTTTTACTTGAGTGGATTTTTTCTTCACCAAAATAAAAGCTGAAAATTCCATCTTTTTTCATGTTATTTCATAACAATGAAATTTTTGGGGGAATGTCTATGTTAGCCATGTATGGCCTGGTTGATTTTTTCTGACCTTATTTCGTACTTTTTAGGGGTCATTTTATCAGTACTGTTAAAATACAATAGTATGAAGAATATAATAATATAAAGAAACCCTTTCAGAGGTGCTGCCTTTCACTCCCCCCCCCCAAACAACCATTTCTTTTGAGCCCCCACTTTTTTGGTACACCAACCGCTAATGAAACAGACGGTTCATTTATTGTGAAAGCCGTAAAAATCATGTGCAGAATTTTTAAGAATTAGTTACCAAAAATGCCAAGAGGTGACACTGGTTTAATTGCAATACGAGTACCTATGAATAGCGTTTTGAGGGCTGAAGTCAAAGGTGGCTGGAATGCCAAAAAGTGGGTGGGAGAAGTCTGGTGGTCAAAAGAAATGTGGAAGGGGGGGGGGTAGAAAACAGCACTTCTGAAGATTTTTTTTTTTTTGTAAAAGTTGGCTATATTATTGGATTTTAACCTCTCAAAAATGCGGAATAAGGCCTCAAAAATCAATCAGGCTAACTATCATAGACTTCCTTTTTACGATTCAAAGTTCCATTCTTATAAAGTAACATGAAAAAAGTTCAGTTTTGGGAATTTTCAGCTTTTATTTTGGTGAAAAAAATCAATATACTGAGGAAAAATCATTTTTCATTCGATCATTACTTCTTAACCATTAAAAGTGAGGAGCAGTCGTCCCTTTCCCCTCAGCCCTGTACTAGCCGCTTATGGCTGGAGTGATTATTTCTAGTGCTGAAATGTAAAAGGAGGTTTGAACTATAATTATTGAAAAACGAGTATAGTTTGTCACAGGTGTTTCACAGGTTAGGTCAGTCTTACGCGTCAGTCAGACGCGCTTAACAGTCTTACGCACATTGTCTTTGGAAGCTTCTCCTTGTTGCCGTAGGACTGTAGCCTAACCTGTGAAATTCCTGTGAAAAATTTTACTTGTTGTTCAATAGCATAGTTTGTTCAAAACCTTCTTTCACGTTTCAACGCTAACAATGACCTTTCCAGCCCTCAAAACACTATTGAGAGGTACTCGTATTGCAATTAGATTCCAGAGGCAATTGTTGTCACTTTTTGTAACTAACTTTTCAAAATTCTGCACATAATTTTTTTGGCTTTCACAATAAATGAAACATTTGTTTTATTCCAAAACCGCAATTTGTTTTCGAGATATACCATTTTGAAATCAAGGAGTCCTTCAGACATAGATACTCAGTTTTTAATATAAGTAGATATCTTTTCAACTAATTTATATTTCAGAAAACTACAAGTAGCTAGCGATTAAAGCACGTACTTGGCCCGTTAATGAGTTTCATGCTTAATTTAGTTAAGCCTTCATTCAAAATTCCCATTATCATTGTTATTACTGTTTCATAGAAACCGTGTTTTTCAACAATGGATTTCATATTTAATCATTTATTAGGCCTAATCGCTTTAAATTTGACTACTTATTAATTGATATCTTCGTTTTTTCAATCGTATAATAATATAAATTAAAACTAATGAAGCCTGAAAAATTACCTATCTATCGGTACCTGGTTCGACCTTCAATTCATTGGCGTTCAGGAGAAAGAAGCGTGACATAGATAGATAGTTAGAAAGAAAGATAGTTAGAAAGAAAGTTAGAAAGAAAGATAGTTAGAAAGATAGTTAGAAAGAAAGATAGTTAGAAAGATAGTTAGCAAGAAAGAATGATAGTTAGAAAGATACTCAGTTTTTAATCTAAGTAGATTTTCCTCCCAAAGCAATACATTGGGTAAAAAATCTCTGATCCGATAAGCATACAGCAGTGCCATAATAAAACTTTTTAAACGACTAGCAATTGGAAACGAGTAGCAATTGCGTCCAAAAGGACGCATTCATTTTTGCCTTCGTGAGCCCGTTATCGAAATATGAGGCCTTGAAGTTTGCCGAAGTTTTTTTAAAAAGTTGCTAATTTTAGCGAGTTTCATTGAGTAATAATGGCAAACAACTTTCACATTATTGGTAGATAAATAGCCTGCGTATGCATATGGTAAAATATCGTGACCAATTCCTCGCCAAGTGTTTCAATTTGGCGCTTTGCTTAAAATTTCGTAGGATTTTACGACCTTATATATCGATAATGGGCGAACGAGAGCAAATAGTTTTTGCCTCAAAAATATCTCGAGATGCTCTATCGATTAGTACCGAACTTATTCATTTTCCATTCGCCGTGTGGTTCCTTGGTGAGTAATAAGCTAAACGTTTGATAAATTAATTTTAAAGAATTAATATAGAGTTGAAGGAAGGGCTGCAGTTTTTCCCCTGCCTCTGAAAAATTGTATGTCGGCACTGATTTGATGTGTACTGTTTTGCATGTTAGCAATAAAGATATATATTTCCGAGTTGTGTTGTGTTTTGCTACATTTCACTATTTTAATGGTTCAATCGACATTTTTTAGAATTGCTAAGCTTTAAAGTCACACATTATTTACATCCCTATTACACTAACTTTTAACAGTTTTTCAAATACATTGTTTTGTATCTCAACATGATAACAGGTGTGTAATACGCCCATTTGTTATTTTGACGTACCTTTTAATTACTAAACGCAAACCAAATAGATAATATTGAAAGCTTGAAATTCAATTTAGAGAGCAACATTCTACAAAATGTTTTGCCAAAGATTTAAATTTGTAAAACCTTTCCATTATTTGGAAAGGTTTTTAAAATGTTCCTCATATAACTGTTGGAAGAGAGGCAGGGGCGGATGTGCATGATTCTTGTTGAATGAGGAGTGAAATATACGTAAAGGTAAACAATATACAGGGTGCCCAGAAATAACTGACGGAAAAATTTATTTGTGCATCATTTTTATATTCAAGAGGTTTTTTTACTGTTGGAAATACTTAATAGATATAGTTTAATTCTATGAGCAATACGAATTCTTTGAATTAAAATCCGTTTCATTCTTTGCATTATCAAGATGGATGCTAAACGCCGTTTAATGGAGGAGTTTCCGAACTTTCAAAAGTATTTTTTTCTGAAAGAGCATACTTCAAAACATAGGAATTGACCATTTCTTTTTTTTTTGACACAGTTATACATTTTATATGAATTATTTTAACCGGTGCGCAGATGCTATTCCGAAAAAAAAACATCTGCGCATGACGTCAATGGTGCACGTAAGCGCGAAATCTAATTGGTTGTAGTGAGATAACGAAGTTCGTGACGTCACCGATCCCTTCGATTGGACCACCCAAGTCAAGCAAAATGGTGTTATTATTGGAAAGAGAGCTATTAGGTGCACCACTGACGTCACGAAAACCACGCCCAGTTTTCAAGGTGGGGTATTTAATAAAATTAATAAAAAATAAACTGTTGGGAAAATTATTTTCCGGGCCCATGTTATTTTTTTTATATCATTCTATCAATTTCAGTAACAAAAAGTAGTACTTTTGACTGAAGGAAACTCCCCCATTCTCGAATTGCATTTAAAAGGTAAGCGGAATTGTGATTTAAAAAAAATTAGAAGTATTTAAATGTGTCAAAGAGATTATTTGAAAGAACTTTAAAATTGCTTAAAGAAACAGGTAGTGTAGAAGTTAGGCATGGTGGTGGAAAAAGCGAAGTGTACGAATCAAAAAATTTATTAAATGTGCCCGTGAAAGAGCTCTTCTGTAGATGCGTGCCGCTGCAGAAGCCTTTCCAAAAAGATTGCCATCCGTGGTTACAAGTTAAAGGCGCGAGAATAGAAACCATTACTTAAACATTGATTAACAATGATGTTACTTTCATTTAACATTTATTTTATCATCATAGAAAAATTTGTATTACAGTAATAAATATTTTTTGAACCGTCAGTTATTTGTGGGCACCCTGTAAAGGGGAGCATTGAAAAGTCCCTTGTGATACACTATAGGTGGCCAAAAGTATCCGGACACTTTCAAAAATTCGCATTTTTACATATAGCTCGAGAAATAAGTGATCAATTGTTCCTTAATTTTAGTCATACAAAATATAGGCTTCAGAGAACATTTCCCAGTTGAAATTAAATTACCCTTGCATTTGGGGGATGACAAGAAAGGGGGTTGAAAGAAAAACCACATTTTGATCATAACTCTTCGAAAATAGCTCGAAATAAGCTATAAATTTCAGTAATTAATTAGCATACTATATATAGTTACTGTACAAATTTTTATGAACGTACTACTCTTACTTCCGAAGATATGAAACATTTTTTTAAAAAACGGCAATTTTATTTGAAGGGTTTTCGCTCAGAACACGCAGAGTTTTTGATCAAACCCTATCAAACTTTAGGAAAGATGACAAAATACAACAGAAAGAACATACTAAAACGGTAAATAAAAATATTAAAAATACGATGAGGTATGAACGTTAAAAGGAAATAATTTTTCACGGCGCATGCGCGAACGACAGAAATTTATAACTACAAAAATATTGTAACTTGGTTTACACTGCATCTTATAAAAAAAGTTCCAGTTGAATATCGTAAAAATTGAAAAAGATATCAGCGATCTAGTGAGCTGTAATTCATTCATTCGCAGACAATACATAAATGGCGTGGGGTTGTCCACAAATAGTGTGGTGACAATCGAGCATTTTTTTCAATGCTGAATTGTATACAGTTTGAAAATTTATATTCTGCATAGAAGTCACATTTCGCCTTTTCGGCCAAAAAGACCTTTTACGTTGGTGGCCAAAAGTTATCCGGACACCCCTGAAACGTTGGTTTTGAACGATGCCGAAATAACCTTTAATTTAAAAATAGCTCTTTGCGGACAGACCCTCACTGTTTATGTATTGTCTGCGAATGAATGAAATTCAGCTCACTAGATGGCTGATATCTTTTTCAATTTTCATGATATTCAACTGGAACTTTTTTTATAAGATGCAGTATAAATCAGGGTACACTATTTTTGTAGTTATAAATTTCTGTCTCTCGCACATGCGCCGTGAAAAATTATTTCCTTTTAACGTTCATATCTCATCGTATTTTTAATATTTTTGTTTACCGTTTTAGTATGTTCTTTCTGTTGTATTTTGTCATCTTTCCTGAAGTTTTGATAAGGTTTGATCAAAAACTCTGCGTGTTCTGAGCGAAAACCCTTCAAATTACCGTTTTTTTAAAAATGTTTCATATCTTCGGAAGTAAGAGTGGTGCGTTCATTTGAATTTGTATAGTAATTATACATAGTATGCTAATTAATTACTGAAATGCATAGCTTATTCCGAGCTATTTTCGAAGAGTTATGGTCAAAATGTGGTTTTTCTTTCAACCCCCTTTCTTGTCATCCCCCAAATGCAAGGGTAATTTAATTTCAACTGTGAAATGTTCGCTGAAGCCTATATTTTGTATGACTAAAGTTAAGGAACAATTGATCACTTATTTATCTAGCTGTATGTAAAAATGTGAATTTTTGAAAGTGTCCGGATACTTTTGGCCACCTAGTGTAGGCCCTTTCTTGTCATCCCCCAAATGCAAGGGTAATTTAATTTCAACTGGGAAATGTTCGCTGAAGCCTATATTTTGTATGACTAAAGTTAAGGAACAATTGATCACTTATTTATCTAGCTGTATGTAAAAATGTGAATTTTTGAAAGTGTCCGGATACTTTTGGCCACCTAGTGTAGGCCCTAAAATATTTGTGCAGTTCTCATTCTTTTGATGGAACTTATTGCCGCTATGTAAGATGAATTTTTCCAATCTTTTTACTGAATACTGATTCCATTTGAACATGGAAAAATCTTTGGTAGACTGGGTAAATATAGAGGAAGGCGGTTCCGTTTATGATTTAGCGAAACTTGTGACTGTTACCGAAAATGACGATGAAGATAATATTAGAAACTAATGTTCTGGGCTTTTAGTATGCAACTGATAAACAAATAGCAAACGAATTTTTAGGTATTCATTTAAAGAAAGTGATGACGAGTCTCCTTAAATAGACCAATTGTTTCAATGCAGGAAAGCAGAAAGATTTGACTAATCTTTTGGAAAAAAATATCTTCAAATCAATACACAGTGAATAATTTTATTGCTCCTTACGAAGTTTGTTTACTATATTTTGTGTGTATAAATTGTCAAAATGGGGCTCCCCCGTCACGTGCGGGAAAACCAGACTCGATAATGTCACCAACATTTTGTTATAGATCTTAATATTTCAACTAAATAGGGGTAAATACATTTTTTAAATCTTCGCATTTGACGCAAAGATATTCCTGACAAAATTATATTTCTGTTAAATAATTTTGTTATTTAAAATGTAATTTATTTTTGTTTACGTCACATTCGGGACATCTAAAAATCAACCACGTGTAATGTGCTGTATGAATTAGTTAAATTTTTTGTGCTCGAAACAAATTTTAGATGTTCAAAGCTAAGTTTCCTATGTAAATGAAACATAACTCATATACTGAGAAATAATAATGTAAACCCTTTTTTCTCAAATATGTTTAGGGCTATTCTACGAAAAAATAGCCATTTGTCATGCACGTGACGCATATATTTCATTAAAAAGTAATAATGTGTGCGGATGTATGTGCGTATGTGTGTCGCATAACTCAAAAAATATATGCCGTAGAAGCTTCTAGCTTGGTATGTAGGCTCTGAGGATGGTCTAGTTGTGCACCTCTCCTTGTGGTTGCATTCGAATGTTCTCAAGGGGGTGTTTTACCCCTTTTTGGGGGTAAATCAGTGTTATTTTCAATGCAGACTCGAGTGATATGAACTAGCTCGACCAGTTGGCGATATGTCGCCAAGGTTTTGTCGCCAAGTGTTTGACGCCAACTTGGCGACATATTACCAAGTTGGCGACAAATTTGGCGAAAAAATTATTTTTTGAATTTGGGTTCAACTTGGCGCTATTGGCGATATTTTGCGAAAAATTCACTGAATGATATTAAAATCAGCAATGTTTAGAAAATTAACCATTGCAAAATATTTTTTGCATTGTTTCGTGGCAGATTAGGGGAGTAAATATTTGAATTGTTACCTTGCTCCCTCCAAGCACTTTTTTTAACACTTAAGGCAACTACTAAGACATTTACACGTAAAAGGAAGTAGTGTGGGGTCCATACCGGATTTTTTGTTAAAAAAATCACACATACGTGCGTGATTTCTCAAGCAACATAATTTTGCTCATTACCCTCTTATATAACTGTTTCTGATGAAATATATGTAGTGTCACGTGTAAGACAAAATAACAGTTTTCCGTGGAATGACCCCCCCCCCCCCCGCATATTTTTGTTGATTTATTCTCTATTTTCATGATTTTGTAAATTTTCTGCAAAATTGAGTTATCCTTTGTAGCTGCGACAATTAATTTCGCTGCTAGTCTAGAGTTTGTATAAAATAAGAGTCAAGGATTCAACTTGTTATCATTGTTTC
>JAXGGA010022045.1:0-15639 GCA_038373865.1 Uloborus plumipes | reverse complement strand
TTTCTTTTTTTTTTATTCTGATTTTTTTTTTATATTAAATAAAAATATTTAATTTTTAATTTATTATATAAAAAAAATATTTCTTATTTTATTATTTTAATTAATATAACTAATTTTAAATATATCTTTATTTTAATCAATAATTTATATTATTATATTTATCATTGTGCATTTTTTTAAATATTCTATAATCATTTTTTTATTCTTATATCTTTATTTTTTATGGATTTCTTTTTTTTTACTATTCTTCTTATATTAATTTTTCTTTTTTTTTTATTTCTTATTTCTTTTTTTTTTGTTTTCTTATTTTTTTTTTTATTGTATCATTATTTTGTTTATGTGTAATTTTTTTTTTGTTTTATTTTATTTTATTTTTAATGTAATTTTCATTTAGTACTTTCTTTTTTGTGACTCTTTTTATGATACTTTTTTTTTTTTGATTAATATTCTTTTTTTTTATATTTATTATAAATTTAATTTATTTTTCTTTCATTTTAATATTTTAATTCTTTTTTTTTATATTTTTATATATTAAATTTTATTATTTATTAACTCAAATTTTTTTTTTTTCTTTCTTTTTTATTTAAATAATCTTTATAATTACTTTTTTATCTTTTTATCATTTTTTTTTCTTATAATTCTTTTTAAATTTCTTTATATTTTTTTTTTTTTGCTCTATTTATTACTGTCTTTTTACTTTTTTCATCGATTCTATTTACTTTGATTTTATTTTTCTCTTTTTTTTTCTTGTTTTAATTCGTTTTATTGTTTATTATTTGTATTTATTTTTATTTTATTATCTTTTTCTTATATTCTTTTTATTTTTATATTTTTTGTTTATTTTTTTATTTTTTTATTCTTTATTTTTTTCGTTTTCTTTTTTATTTGTTTTTTATTTTTTATTATTCCTTTTTCTTTATTTTTTTTATGTTTCTATTATTTTTTTTTATTTTTTTTTTTTGTTTATTATTTTATTCTTTTTTTTTTTTTTGATTTTTTCTTTTTATTTTTCTTTTTTCATTTTTTTTTTTCTTTTTTGTTTTTTATTTTATCTTTTGATTATTTGTATTTTTATTTTTTTTATTATCTTTTTTTTTTTTATTTTTTTTTATTCTTGTTTATTTTCTCTTTCTTTTGATTTTTTTTTTTTATATTTTTTTTTTCATTTTTTTTTTTTCTTTTTTTTATTTTTTGGTTTATTTATCTTTTTCCTTCTTTTTTTTTTTCTCTTATTTGTTTTTTTTATGATGTCTTTTTCTTTTTTTATTTATCTTTTTTGTTTTTGTTAATTTTTATTTTTTTTTTATTTATTTTTTTATTTTTTTTTTTATACTTTCTTTTTTCTTTCTTTTTTTCTTTTTGTTTTTTCTTATTTTTTTTGTTTTTTTTTTTTTTCTTATTCTTTTTTTTTCTTTTTCTTTTTCTTTATTTTTTCATTTTTTTTTTTGTTATAATAATAATAATTAATTTTTATTAATATATTTTATATTATTTAATAATCTATTATTTTTAATTTATGTAATTTTATTTTTTTTTCTAATCATTTTTTTTATTCTTCTTTTCTTTTTTTTTCTTTTTCTTTTTTTGTATCTATTTTCTTTTGTTTTTTTTTATAATATAATTGTACTGATGTTCTTTTTTTTCTACTTTCTATTCTTTTTTTTTTTTATGTTCTTTTTTTTTTCATTTTTGTACTTTTTTTTTTGTGTTCTTTCTTTTGTTTTCTTTTATGTTCTTTTTTTTTTTTATCTTTTTTTTCTTATTTTTTTATTACAATTTTCTAATTTTTTTACTCTTTTTTTTTTTTCTTTTTTTCTTTTTGTTTATTTTATTTTTATTCCTAATTTATTTTAATTTCTTTTTTTTTCTTTTTAAATAAAAATGTCAGAATGCAGAATGGTAAAAAACAATGGTAAACTCCTTCTCTTAAAGAAAGAACTAGCCGTTTTTTTGCTTATTTATGCACTTATTTGTATTTTTTTTTTTTTTTACTTTCGTTTCATTTTCTCTTTTTTACTTTCTGTTATTATTTTTTTTGGCAGACGTTATTTTTTCTAACAAATATTATTTATTTATGAGAACTTTTTTTTTATTTTTTTTTTTGCCTTTTCAATTTTATCGTTATCTTATATAATTTATTTTATATTTCTGGCTTCGGATTAAAAATAAAATTCGATAAGATGGTTTACGATTTTTATTTTGTACACTAAATGTAGTCTTTATGTGCTTTCTACCAGGTTGTTTTTATTTTTTTTTTATTCCTTCCTCGGTTCGCCTTTGCATGAACAAGCCAGGATGCGGCAGGTGGCTGGTTTCTGGTAGTAGGCCACTGACCCATCAGTCCTCATAATTTTTGAGATGCGCGCGAAAGGGCAGCTTTAGTCATCGCTGTTTTCCTTAGTCTTTGGCTTATACTTTTGGAAGATCGCTTCTGGTCTTGTGCTTCTTTTTTTTTAAATATCGTATGCATTTTTGCTTTTGGTTACATGCAAGTATGATTACTATTTTCCTTTTATTATTATTATTATTTATTTTTTTTTTTTTTATTTTTTTTTTTAGTTTTTAGTCTTTTTTTTTTTTTTTTTTTTTTTTTGTTATATATTTTTCTTTTTTTTTTATTTTTATTTTTTTTTTTTCTGTTTTTTGTTATTTATTTTTTTTTTTCTTATTATTTCTGTTTTTTTTTTTTGTTACTTATCTTTTTTTTTCTGTATTTTTTATTTTTTCGTTTTATTTTGTGTTTATCAAATTTTTTTTTTTCCTTATTTTTTTATTTTTTTTTTGATATTTTTTGGATTCATATTTCGATTTTTTTTTTTTTTTTTTTTTTTTTTTTTATTTTTTTTTTTTATTTTATTTTTTATTTTTTTTTTCTTATTTTTTTTTTTCTATTTTTTTATTTTCCTTTTGTTACTTTTTTTTTGGCCTTTTCTCCCTCATAACTTTTATTTAATACTTTTTACTATTTATTTTCTTTACATTATTTTGCGTATTTTTTTTGTCATTGGACGTTAACTATAAATTTTATCTGTTTAACTGAAAGTTTTCGTAATAAAAGAAAAAATAAGAAAATATTTGCGATACTTTTTTTTTCAAAGGAGTTCTCAACTTTTAGGGCCGCAGCTGCAACCAAAGATTCGGTAGCTGGTCGTAGCATAATACTTGTATATACTCGCCTTAATTTTTAGGAATGCAAGCGGAGCCTTTTGCTTCCCCCCCCCTCTCCCCACACACCTCCTCTCCCTAGATTTTTCGTAAGAGAAAAATTCGCGCTCTTATTTTTCCGATGAATTGTAAATACAATTCATTCAGCATTTTTAAAAGCTTTTGTGTGTCTTTTTCGCTGATAAGTCATAACTTGACCTAATAGCGGGATGGGTATTAGAATGTTACAATGATCTCTTTTTAAATGAGGTGTAGAGTAGACTAGTCTCGATTTCAGGGGGTCCGGGGGATTGTCCCCCGGGAGAAATTTTGAAAAATTGATACAAAATTCGGCATTTTGAAGCCTTACATGAAGTAATATGACGGAAAAATATAACAAAAAAATCTGGTATGGGTCCCACACTACTTCCTTTACGTGTAAATTTCTTTGTTGATGCCTTAGTGTTAAAATAGTGCTAGGAGTGAGCAAGATAGCAATTCGAACATTTGCACCCATAGTTTGGCACGAAAAAATGCAAAACAAATGTTTTACAATGATTCATTTTCTAAATATCGCCGATTTTAACATCATTCAGTGGATTTTTCGCGAAATATCGCCAATAGCGCCAAATTGAACCCAAATTCAAAAAATATTTTTTGCGCCAAATTTGTCGCCAAGTTGGCGATATATCGCCAAGTTGGCGTCAAATACTTGGCGACCATGAGCTTGGCGATATATCGCCAAGTGGTCGTGCCAATTCATATCACTTGTCAGCATTGAAATTAACATTGATTTAACCCAAAATAAGGGTAAAATAGCCCCTTGGGAACATTCAAATGCAACCACAAGGGGAGGTGCACAACTAGACCATCCTCAGAGCCTACATACCAAGCTAGAAGCTTCTACGGCATATAGTTTTTGAGTTATGCGACCCACATACATACATACGCACACACGTACATACAGACGTCACGAGAAAACTCGTCGTAATCAACTCGGGGGTGGTTGAAAAGGATTTTTCGGCTGCTTATATGTTGGTAGGTACATATGTACGTGCTGACAGGTCGAAAAAACTACGAAACATTCCTTCTGGGGTGAGCAAAATTAAAAGTTAGACTCAAATTTGAGTGATTTTTTTTTCGCGATCACAATACTTCCTTTACTACGTAAAAGGAAGTAAAAAGAGGCAAACAAAGACCCTTGAAAAGTTATACATTCGGTAAAAATTAAAATATGTTGAGGTTCAACAAATCGTTGACATTAATCGACTAGGAATAAGAGCAAGAGAGAGAAGAGGGAACGGAGGAAAAATACTACATCTAAAAAATTGCTGAAATGTGGCATATTTAACGAAGTTATTTTTGGAGTAAAACTAACAATTTTGTGTGATATAATGGTTAAGAATACTTTCTTTGACCCTAGAGATCGAACTCGAAATCCAATATGGGAGAACTTTTTCCAAAAAAAAGAGTGAAAAGGTAAAGGGGGAAAAATAGTTATGCAAATCACACTCATTAAAATTATAAAAACACAGTTAAAGCAAAAAATAGTAAACAACGATATTAGTTAAAATTGTATTTATAATTTTTACATTATTATTTTTATATAATTATTGTTACACTATTATTTTTATATAATTATTGTTACACTATTATTATTTTTGCATAAATAGATTTTCACGTAAATAGAGTAAATACTGTCAAAGGACATAACCAACATTTTCAACTTAAAAGTTTCCTTAACCCTTTAAGCGGTTTGCCCGTACGGTGTACGTGCTACCCGAAATTGGCCTCATCTGGTTTGCCCGTACGGCGTACGGACATCGATATTTTCAGATTTCCTTTTCTGGTTTTCCCGAACTGTTCGGAAAATTGTAAACCTCAAAATTCACAGTAAGTGTGAGAGAAATTTTTGCATAATTTGTAAACCATTCATTACTGCATGCAGAATGTACTTGAAAAAAGCAAATATTTCGGATTTTGTGACCAAAATTGTAAAATAAAAAATATTGTAAAAGCATTGAAAACGAAAAAAAGAATTTTAAAATTCTTTATATTCTTATTCTGTTAAGTATGGTACTTAACTATATGCAATAAAAAATATGTCTTTTTTGGAAGCATTTCTGGTAAAATAATTGACCGCTTAAAGGGTAAAGAAAATATAAAAGAAAGAAAAGAAATTTGCGATACTTTTTTTTAAAGGAGTTTCCAATTTTAGGGCCGCAGCTGCAACCAAAGATTTGACGGAGCCTTTGCTTCTTCCCCACCCCTCCTCCCTAGATTTTTCGGAAAAAATTCGCTCTTACTTTTCCGATGAATTGTAAACAAAATTCATTCAACTTTTTTTTCTCCATTACCAGTTGATACCAGGACGGACTTGGACTTAAAGGTGCTCTAAACTGTTACAGACCTCTTTGCGTTCCCTAAAACTTAAGTAGCAAACCTTCTTTTTTTTTGTGTGTGTGTGTCTTTTTCGCTGATAACAGCCCCCTGTGTTGTTTCCTTGTGTTTTTTTTTTTTTTTTTTGACGTAATAACGGGATGGGTAACAGAAGAGAGAAGATTGATGCAATGACCTCTTTTAAGTGTGATTCAGAGTGGACTATTCCTAAATTCAGAGGGTCCAGGAGATTGTGCCCCGGGAGAAATTTTGAAATATACAAAATTCTGCATTTTGAGACCTTATATGAAATAATTAAGACGGAAAAATATGAGAAAAAAGAATCAAAAACCCTCGAAAAGTTATCCATTCGATCAAAATAATAATGGTTTGCGGAACAACAAATCGTTGACATTAATCGACTATTGATAAGAGCAAGTGAATAGCCGGAAGGGAGAAAAAATATATCTGAAAAAATCCTGAAATGTGGCATATTTCACAAAGTTATTTTTAAAATAAAACTGACAATTTCATGTGATCTAACAGTTAGGAATACTTCCTTTGATCCTAGTGACAGAACTCGTTGTCCAAATTATGGGAAGAAATAGATCACTCTTTTCAAAGATAAATAAAGGTCAGACTATCTGAAAAATTCCTGAAATGTGGCATATTTCACAAAGTTATTTTTAGAGTAAAACTACCACTTTCACAGGCGCGGATCCAGAGGGGGGTCATGACCCCCCCCCTTAACCGACAAAATATAGCAAAAAATTGAATTTTTGGTACTTATATTACGAAAAAATTGTCAAAACCCCCCATTTTTGCCCAAAAATTACACTTTGACCCCCCCATTCCGAAAATGACCCCCTCCTTAGCCAGAAGCTGGATCCGCCCTTGCGACTTTCATCTTATCTGACGGTTAGGAATACTTCTTTTAACCCGACTGACAGAACTCGTTGTCCATAATATGGGAAAAAATAGATCACTTTTTCTAAAAAATAAGTGTAAAAAAGCAAAGGGAAGAAAAAGTTATGCAAAACACACGCATTGAAAGAAACAATTAAAGCAAAAAATAGTAAACAGCGATATAAATTAAAATTGTTGCTGAAAAACTGAGAAGGGGCCATACCAACCTCTCTCTTTCTTGCTCGAAAAATACAAGTGGTATCAATTTCAATTTATATTATTATTTTTTGTTAACAAAATATAGTATTAATATACAAGCACACAAACACAAAACTTACCGGAAAGATATGTTTGTGCACTCAGCTGAGGGATTTTGTATAAACAAGAAGATAAATGTAAATGGTCCTGGTGATAGTAAATGTTACTAGTTATAGCGGGACCTCTGTGACTTGCGCGCTTCTTCCCTCGCGCGATTTTTCCCGGTGTCCCTGGTTATGGTAATTAGCAAAAAATAATCTCAGAAAATGAACTCGAGGACAGCTGGATCAAAAGTGTCCGTCTAATTCCACGACAATTGGCCAGTGATAATAAGTTTTGCTCCTTTTTTAAAAGGTATGGGAAAATAAGAAGTCTTTTGTTGTTCAGTTGATCTGGACATCTGTAATAAATGACTGCAATAAAAAGCCTGTTTACGGAAATCTGGTAGCGATAACCTTACAACAGGCATGGCAAATTTGCAAAGCCGCCCGACAGAAACCTGCCTGAGTTCCCTGAGTTCATTCAGGACTGGCGACTACAAAGGTAATCAAATGACAGACCAGCAGGGATAGTCCATGTGGGATTAGTATTCCTGGAACTCTTAACAGTGGCTCTGTGATTAACCTCCCAGAAAGTTCTCGGAAGTGAGCCTTTTAAAGGGACAATAGCGGTTTCTTGCCATCAGATAAAGAACGCCGAATCTTACTTGAGCAAAGAGGAGGAATAGCTTGTGATGGTTTTATCAGTAGTAAAGCAAAAATATATTTAAAAAAGCTGAAATTCGCGATTTTTTTAAATAAAATATCTTATTTAATTTTTTTAAGGCATGAAAAACAAGGAAATTTTTGAAAACACAGTTAAATGATTGTTCTTCAGCGCAGGAAAAAAAATGTACGGTGATATTCGGAACGATAATGCTAAATTTGGCGCCCCTTTAGCGTGGCAAAAGAAAAAGTTTTAGTTACAATCTCCCACAGAAATATCCTAGCTTCTTAAATGAATATTTTTAAAACACATAAATGCTTGTTTCTTAACTTCGGAAAAACAAAATCTATTATGATACTCAGAACGATAAGGCTGAATTGAGCAGCCTTTAGCGAGGTGCCCATATGCGGTGTAAGTGTTGCGCGCGAGTTTACGACGGGGTTTTGCGGGGCTCCATAATCTCCAAATCCACCACTGTACAACAATGGCTTCAAAAGGACAAAAAGAGAAGCATATTTTGCATTTATAATAACTTTTATTTATCATCTTAATATCCATTTTCGTGGGCATTTTCAACATTTAAAAATATCTTGAGATACATCCATGGGCATTCCGAAAGTAGATTGTAGTTGCTACTTTTTGAAAAAAACAGTTGCAGCTATAGTTGACAGTTGACTACTTTTTTACTGAAGTAATTGTAATTAACTACAAAAAAATTTCTGGCCACTGCTTGAGAAATGAAGCAAAATTTTTAAAATTTCAAATGTCTGTCTAAACATAAATAAGTTGTTAGAGGATGGAGTGTTGTAGGGGCGAGGGCCTATTACAATATCTGGTCCTGGGGTTCACGGATTGATGTGGGGGCTCATACTAAGTAAGCTCCCCTCCCCCAAGAAAGAACAGATAAATCAGTCACATAACTATAATAGAGAATAGAAATCAATGAAACATTATGTTTACGAGTCAATTTCATTGCGATTTAAACCCTGGATTAGGGGGCCCTAAAAGTAATGTTGCTCAGGGGTCCCCCCTTGCTTTATTCAAGTACTGGATGCTACAAATGTGAAATCAGCAAGACTATGATGTGAAGCATCTTGGGAAAAAGTTTAATAAAGCTAATCAATAGAAAAAGAAAGAATAGTTAAAGAAATCAAAATCTGCAAACCAAAAAAAAGCCATAATTTTCTCCCCTTTCTTTCTCATTTGGGTGCCTTTAATGGCATGGGGGCCCTTGGCAATCACCCACAAACCGCCCTGGATAGTCCAGGCCTGCAAGGTCACACACACCAAAGTCGAAACTTTCCAAGTCCAGTTCTAAGAAAAGTCAAAAAGCCAGGGAAAAGGGGGGTTTCGTTCCTTTAAAAAAAAAAACTCTAATAGATGTGAGATGTGCTGAAAGTAGGGTCTGAGAAAAGGAACTAATGAAATGTCTCATTTTTAATGTGGAACATTTGTAGGTAATTTTAGACCCTCAATGGCTAACCCATTAGAAAAAAAAAAAAAGACGGAAATTTTTCGTTTGATATTAAGTCTTCAGGCCCGCTTCGCGGGCCTCCTGACCTCTCACGGGCCCCTATGCAATGCATAGGCTTGCCCCCCCCTCTCGACGGGCCTGTGTTTACCTCAAAAAGAATTAAATTGAAAATAAGCTTTTCCTTGAAGTAACAAATTAAATCGAAACTTAATATCTCATCAAAAGTGGATGTGGAAGGAATGGGAACTGTCTTCGTATTTTGCTTGATAAAAAACAAATTAAAATTTACCTTCAATTTGCTTTTTGTTAATTCTCAGGCTGTTTTGTAAGACTTGACGACTATTAACAATTTTCATCAATATCTAAAAAATGGATTGAATTTTGTCAATTTATTAATAAATTAAAGAGAATACCTTAATAAATTGTATACCTACGAGTTCCTCCAGTAGAATGTCTATTAAAAAATCCTGGTTTGGTGAATGTTAAAAATTGGCATTTCTATATTTAAGTATCTCAGCACTAGAAATATGTAAAAAAGTCACATTTTACTAGCTTCATTTTAAATTAACTAAAATGTTCATGTAATTATTATCTAAATGAAATGTAATTTAATTTATTTATTTTATTAAAATTTTCAAGTTAAACATAATATACAGTTAATTAAAGTTTACAAATATCTTTGTGCTATTGATAAGGTAAGTCGGGGGAAGATGCCAGTCGGGGGAAGACATAAGTTTGATCATAACTCGTTTATGCATCGTTAAATTGCAATACTGAGCCACTTGTATCCAGTGTCAGGTCCCACATAAGATGTGGCTTGTCCATTTGTTTCAATTCATCGACTTTAATCGGCGTTATTTTTTTATCTCGTGAGAATTAACGTGGTGAGTACAACTTTTGTAATATTCTGTTCCTCATACTTAGAGCTCATAAACGTATTTGCTATTTTGAATAAGATCTTAGCAATATAAGTGAGTTTTGCATTATGTTACACACATCATCTATGTAGAAGAGCTCCACACCACTGTAGCAATAAGGAAATAAGCGTGTGTAGCATCTTCCCCATATACTTGGGGGAAGACGCCACATGGTTCAGAAATAGGTGAAATAAACTAAATTTTATTTATTTTTTGTTTATAGCACTAAATAGTATCGTGTAAAATAGAAAATAAATCACTTACATATTTTTCTTATACTTTCGTTTCAGGCATTATGACTTTTAAAAAATAGAACTCTGATTTAATTACCATTTAGACAATGTCTGAAAACAACAAAAGAAAAGCTTAACACTCTTCTTGGTCCGAATCAAATTTGCTGCAAACTGTAGAAGATGTAAGAAATGCACGAACCACTATGTGAGCTGTAGCAAAGATTTATAGAATTCCATGTAGAACTTTGAAGTGACGCATAAAAAACGCATTCTAAGAAACCTTCGAAAATACAGAAGAAAACGAGACAACATGTCAGCTAGTCATCCTCACGTGAAAAAATTGCTCTACATTCGAGTGATGACGGGTGGATGATGATAACAGGGGATTTTTATGCTGATAAAGGTCCCAAGTGTGACTGGATTCAGTGCATCGAATGCAACAAATGGTTGCATGAAGATTGCAATGATGATCATTTGCATTGAGTGAAATTTTGTGTAGGCTGTCATTCAAATTTGTGCTGCTATTATTTTTTTCAAATCAAATATGAGTAAATTTCAATTTGTTTCCTTTTGTTATTATGTTCACACTTAAGTTTTTAATATTGGTCTTATTTTTTTATTTATTGGGGTGTTATGGCATCTTCCCCCATAACAGGTGGCATCTTCCCCGTATATATGGGGAAGATGCCACAAATAAATGACTTTTTTCAACATTAAATTCTGACTAAATTTTATACTTTGAAGAGTATTCACTGGTATTTATGATTAACTAAATTGTTGAAAAATAAAGTGTATTTGTTTGCATGGACTTGTTATTGAAATTTAAACTGTAATCATCGAAAATTCCTTAACTGTGGCATCTTCCCCCGATTTACCTTATAGAGAAAATTACAACCCCTTAATTTGGTACAAATAAGCAGGGATTGTGCCCTGCTCATCCCTGCTTATTTGTACCTCTTTAACGTTGTAATTTTCTCTACATACTGTTAATTATTTAACAATTTCTGGTTCCAAGGGGTCAATACACACAATCAGTTTATTTAAATATAATTTTCTTCTATGTTTAAGTATGTTTTTAAAGAACAATATTTTACGAAATTATAGCTGCAAAATGAAAATTTACAACATATTTTTTTAGGCCAAAGCGACCGAAGCACACCTCATGCTTCGGCCAGACCAAAGCTTCGGTGAAATGGCCGAAGCATCGGCTCATCTCTAGTTTAAACAACAACACTGGTTAGACGAAATTGATTAGCTATCTGGTTAATACTTGTAACTGGATAGGAACACTCAAAAAGAAGAAGAAGGCATCATAGAACGTTTTGCATTTCTTTGCAATTGTTCTGTCTATGGGAAGCAGGAGGGTTTGTTTTTGTAAAATCATTAATGTTTATTTTTCATTCGGTTATTTAATTTCTTTTTTATACCGAGAAAACTATCGTAATCCTCTATAATTAACATTCTTCTTCTATTAAAAACACTTATTTTTTAACACAGCATGATTATTTACCTTTTACAAAGTCTGCTGCGAGAGGAAAATATATTGGCTTCCACAGCTTGTTGAACGATATGTGCTTATTTTAGGTACTTCATGCTTTTGACTAAAATTTAAAAAAAAAAAAAATATTGGAACGTTAAAATTTTATATTGTTTTAAATTCCACTACACAGGGAAATATTTATTTGAAGTCCGTATGAAAAGTATGTGCTTAAAACAAACTGCCCTTAGGTAGCTTACCTGTAATGTTTCTAATGTTATATTATGCTTTCGGCAATCAACCTTAATCTTCATTTTTTCTTTATTTCCAGATTAAAATGGATTTCAAAAAGACTTGCTGCTGCGGAGATAATTGTCATTGCTGCAACTACTGCAAAGCGACTTCTTCAACTCAAAACGAAACATGTCCATGTTGTAGACAAAAGAGAGCTTGTGGGACGGAAAGCATAAGCTGCTGTGATAAAGTTGCATCCACAGCAAAGTCCTGTTCCTGTAGAGAGAGCTGCAAATGCTGCTCCGGCGGATGCTGTAAAAGCAAGGGACATTGCTCCGGTGGAGAAGCCTGCCTATGCTGCGCTGATGGTTCCAAAGATACCTGCTCTTGTGGAGAAGTCTGTAACTGCTGCTCTGAGGATTATTGTGTAAGCAAAGGAGCTTGTTCATGCGGAGAATCTTGCACTTGCTGTGCCGACGGTTCCTGTAAAACTAAAGAAACCTGCTCTTGTGTAGAAGCCTGCGAGTGTTGCGCCGACGGTTCCTGTAAAAACAAAGATTCCTGCTTCTGTGGAGAATCTTGCACTTGCTGCGCCGACGGTTCCTGTAAAACCAAAGATTCCTGCTCCTTTGGGAAATCTTGCACTTGCTGCACCGACGGTTCCTGTAAAACCAAAGATTCCTGCTCCTGTGGGGAATCTTGCACTTGCTGCACCGACGGTTCCTGTAAAACTACAGGTACCTGCTCTTGTGGAGAAGTGTGCAAGTGCTGCACCGACGGCTCCTGTAAAAGCAAAGGAATCTGCTCTTGTGGAGAAGCATGTAAGTGCTGCGCCGACGGTACAAGCAGAAAAGCCTGCTCCTGTCGGGAAGCCTGCAAATGCTGCGCTGACAGTTCCTGTAAAACCAAAGATGCCTATTGTTGTGGTGAAACCTGCAAATGCTGCTCTAACGGCTCTTGTAAGAGCAAAAGAGTCTGCTTTTGTGGAAAAAATTGCAAATGTTGTGCCGACGGTTCCTGCAAGGCAATAGAAAGTTGTTCGTGTGGCAAAGATTGCAAGTGTTGTGCCGATGGATCCTGCAAAAGCAAAAATGGCTGTTCACGTGGAGAAAATTGTGGGTGCTGTGAGGACGGAGATTGCAAGACAGTTGGAAGTTGTTCATGTGGCAAAAATTGCAAGTGTTGTTCCGATGAATCCTGTCAAAGCAAAGGTGGCTGCTCCTGTGGAGAAAGCTGCAAATGTTGCTCTGATAGAACTTGCAAAGCTGTAGGAGGTTGTTCGTGTGGAAATGATTGCAAGTGCTGTCCTGATGGATCTTGCAAGAGCAAAGTTAAATGCTCCTGCGGAACTAATTGCAGATGCTGTGCTGAAGGAACTTGCAAGAGAATTGGAAGTTGTTCATGTGAAGATGATTGCAAGTGTTGTGCTGATGGATCTTGCAAGAGTAAAGATGGGTGTTCCTGCGGAGAAAACTGCAGATGTTGTGCTGGTGGATCATGTAAGGTAACGGAAAGTTGCTCTTGTGGAGGAGACTAAAAAAATGTTGCTTTGATTACAATAGTTGGTACATGTGGTTTATTCACGCTACTAATAGTTAGTTCATGTGGAAAGAGCTGTGCGAAGGGATCCTGCAGAGTAACTAATTTATATGCTAAGCAATTTGCAAATGTGTTACAGATGACCTTTTCAAGTGATTTTGTTCCTATGAGAAAATTGCCTTAAAGGTTTCTTGAAATGTAGACTTATCTGTGAAGATATTGCGTGGAAGAAAAATTAATGCTAAAATGTTTAATTATGCGTATTAAAACGCTATTTTATTTATTAATAATTTATTTTTTGTAACTCCTCTTTGTACATTAGTGTGGAAAAGAAACTATTTCTTTCGATTAAAAATTAATTATGTGTATTCACTTAAATACTTATTAAGCAATTAGTTTTATGTCCTGTTTTTGCATGCACATTAAATGTAATATTTTAAAATGTGTTTTTCTAAAATAAATGTTTTGACTGTATTTTTTAAAATTTTTATTTTTGTGTGCGAAGATTTGAAAAACAAAAACAATGGTTTTATAAGTACGTGGGAAAAGGCCATACAATCTATTTTTGACACTTTATAGTATTTTAGCATGTACTCTTTAGCTGTTTCTGTTAGTTTAATGTTGAGCTTATAACCTTTTAAATGTTGCTTTAACAAGTTCCTGATTTTACAGTTTTTGAAAATAAAATACAGTGAACTCTCACTTATGCGCCGGCCCAAGAGACCAATAGAAAAAGGCGCATAAGTGAGAGAGACGTATAAGCGAACAAGCCCATTTACAGGACTAGAACGCAACATAGGTTCTAATGAGAGAATGAATAAGAAGTTTCTGTACAAAACGGCCATGTTAGTACGGTTTGGCAATTACTGTAACGTAACTAAAATGATAAAGAGAAAACAAAAATTATAGCATACCTAATTACAAGCTGTTCCTTCTAAAACGATGCATAATGGATAATTGTCCCTCTCCAAACTTTAGTGCATGCGGAAAAAATGCCTTCCGTGAGCAATAAAGGTGAAAGATTTAAGAGGAAAAGGAAGAAAAATGCTTATTTCTTAAAGAAAATAAATAAACATTTTTAAATTTTAGGGCTAATTCGGGGCATAAGTGAAATATTTATCAATGGAGTGACGCATAAACGAATGATACTATCACTATTTTGCTATAGAATGTGCTGGGACCATTTAAAATCGTCGTATAAGTGAAAAGGCGCATAAATGAGGCGGCGCATAGGTGAAAGTTCACTGTAGTTCACATACTTAGAGGCATGGTAAATGTTTTAGTGCTAGACTCTTCGTATATGCCGCTAACATTGCATTCAAAAGTTCTCTTTGTCAGGAACTAGGTATGGTCCAGTCATAATAGACATTAAAATCGCAAATTACGATGTGCTTCTAAATTTTAAATGTGTTGTTTGGGTCACTTAGGGTAGCCTTAATCTAAGTTTGCATTTTTCTAAAACCTGTGCTCACTGTGAAATTCGCGAAAAACTGCGAAACTTACCGGCTTTTTTTATTAGTTTCTTTATAACTTCAAACGTATGCAACTTTTGATTACACATATGAATACTCATTTTAAAGAACACTAAATGTACAGCAAGATAAGTTCAAGTGGTGTTCTGTACAACCAATAGTTTTGGAGATAACGTGCTTCAAAAATTGGTCGTCTTTTGCGAAAAATTAAAAAAATATGCTTTGATCAAATTTTTGACCAAAAATCAACATAAATTCCTATTCTACAAGACAAAAAATGGACATTTAATTTCAGTACATCTAATCAGCTTTCATTTTAGCCTAGAAAGAAGTCTGTAGGTTCATTATTTCATTTACAATCGCGAAGATATAAATATTTTGTAAATTAATAGCCACCATTCGAATTCTCTGAGCTCGTTAAACTTTAGCTACAATTCAATATTGTTATTTACTCTATTGATCACTGCGGACGCTATTATTGTAACATATGCATATTTTTAAAAATATAAAAGTAATATTAAACATTTAAAAGACTTACTGCTTTAATGTCACCATTGTTCACAGCATACGATAAACCCTTCTCCTTATTTCCGCGCGCCAAAACAATCATGTCGCCAATTATTTTACTTCAAATTTTCAGCTTTAATGCTTTTAGTTCCCCCAGATTTCAGAGTATAAAAGAAAATAATTTCTTGAAAAATGTACTTCTGTTTTTTGAAAAGTACGTCGAAGAGTTTAGTTAAATGTTTCCCTTTAAATACTCATATCAGTTCGCTTTGTGAGAGAAAAAAAAAGTAAAGGTATTTTATTTATTTATTAATGTTTTTAGTTTAAAAGTGATTGGTTATGATTGCTTTATTCAATACATTATACTTCATATTAAAGTTAAGAACTTATATTT
>JAXGGA010022044.1:0-15639 GCA_038373865.1 Uloborus plumipes | reverse complement strand
CAATGCAGCACAAGTATTGAGTTGAAATACAATCCAACTGTCCAAAAAATTTTCTACATCATCCATGTCTAACCTTTTTTAACCAGAGTGCCGTATTTCATATTAAAATGATTTCCATGGGTAAGGACACATGAAATTACAAAATATTTTTTAAATCGAACTGGAAAATATGGAAAAGTTAAAACCAATAACGTGTCATTGCTTGGGGCTTCTTTTGTAAGATGCAACTTCTTCAAAAACCTGCCCCGCTTAAACGAATACTGTTGGTTCCAAGAAATATTATTCGATTAAATGGGGTATTCGATTAAGTGGGGATCTTTAACATTGCGTCTATGGCATCGGTTCCGAGATATTTTATTCGTATAAGTGTGGTATTCGTTTATCCTTCACCCGATTAAGCGGAGACGACAGTATATTTAATATTTTTAAAGTCAGATTGACTTTTAGCCACAAGAAAATTCTTACACCAAGAAAACCTTTCTGCATCAATATTTGCCAATAACTGAATTTAAAATCAAAAAAATACACAATCCAAAGTTTTTCTAAATCACTCCACATATTTTTTTTTCTTTTTAAGGAAATTTGGTTCAAAATATAAAAAACAAATTAAATGCTTTTGAAATGAAAGCAGAAAAAAAATAAATTAGATGTTTTTCTTTACAAAATGAAAGCATCAAAATATGAGAGAATCCAAAAACTCAGTAGCACGAATTACATATGATTTAAGTAAGTATATGAAGATAACGTGCATGCATGATTTGAGAATACTTTTAAAACATTGAGCATTAGCAGCACCATGTGCCAAAATAAACGAAAAAACTGCATATTATAGAACTATGTATTTTTTATTTCCTGCGCTATACAAATAAATATAAGAAAAAAATATGTGACAATGCAGTGCAAATAAGATGAGAATACTTTTAAAGCATTAAAAACACAACAGCAGCACATAAAATGACGAAATAAACGAATAAATATTGATAACCTAACAACTCCAAGTCTGCAAAAAGGACATTATAAGCCTATGTATTTTCTAATATTTCTGCAGTTTACAGACGAAAATTAGAAGCAATCATGCATTAATGGTGCGTTTACATTGTCTGAGAATACTTTCAAAACATTAAAAAACAAACCTGAAGCATTTTAAATGATGAAATGAACGAATAAATATTGCTACTCACAGCACTTTAGCATTGACAGTTATGCTGAATTCATCTTATCAACCGGTGTTTAGGAACCTTTCCCTCTGCCTGGCAACCCGTGACATCACCACTAAATGCGTCCATTATAATTCGCCAATTCTCCAATTTTTCCTACGGCGGTAGTCAAAGAGCAGATCTCCTACCCTACTATCTCCCCCGTCAGCAAGCCCCGCCTCTAGCCACGCCTACAACTTGTGGGAAAACGACCTTGCCCAATTATAGTACATTCAATCAGCTATCATTTAAGCCAAAACATAAGTCTGTAGCTTGGTTTCATTGTTTCATCTACAATAGCGAGAAGATAAAAATATGAAAGTTTTAATTTTTTGAGAAATGAGAAAAAGTGTTTTCTAAAAAGAATAGGAGAGCAGTGGACAGTAAAAAAAATGCATAGAATTGTATAAAAAAAGCTAACCCTGTACGAAAATATTATTTAAAAAAAAACATAACGGGGCAATTTCGCTCATTGTTTTGCTATTTTTATGATTGTTCTTTTTGACTGTGGTCTTATCCCGACTTTTTTCAGATTTTCCTTTATTACTTACTATGCAATTTTTAATGATACATGTTCCAATTTTAAAGAACACTAAATTTACAACAATTTAAGCTCTAGTAGTGTTCTGTAGGATCAACAGTTTAGGAGATATTAACAATTTGTCGTTTTTTGCGAAAAATGAAAAAAAAAATGCTTCGATCATATTTTGAAGCAAATATCGGCATAAATTCCTATTCTTCATGACAAAAAAACAGTCATGTAATTATAGTACATCTAATCAGCTTTCATTTTCGCCTAAAAATAAGTCTGTAGGTTCAATATTTCATTAAACAATTGTGAAAAAAACAAATATTCGGAAATTTTAATTTTTTGGAGAAATACGAAAAATTGTTTTTTAATAAGAATGGGAGGGCACTGGACGAAAAAAAAAAAAAAAAAAAAAAAACCGCATTTAATGGTATAAAGAAGGCATTGAAATATTATTTTCAAAATTTAAAAAATCCCTAGAGGCCTCTCTCATCTATGGAATAGATAGGTTAAAGTAAACAAAAGAATAAATAAAGTTGTAGCATCTTTTAAACAATGCAGCTATTATAGTTCTTCCATAGAAAAGTTACTTAAATTCTTTGAAAGTGCATTAAAACGCATTTTATCAAGCAAAAAAACTCGTTCCTAAATAAAATATCTCGAATTTTATTTGCAATCCGTTGCCAATAATTAAAAAATAAATAAATTTATTAATTAATAATAAAATACTCTCTATTCAGGTTGCTTGAACGGTTGCCCCAAAAATAGTTCAAATAAAAAATTTATATACGTGAATGGAGTACTCTGTCGAACAAAAAAAAAAATTGTCCAAATCGGAATATTCACTAAAAAGTTAGTAGCGTGGGACAGGTTACTTGAACGGTTCAATGTTGAACGAAAAATTGTTCAAATCGAAAATTTAAATACGGGAATGAAGTATCCTTATGAAATCTTTCGAACAAAAAAAAAAAAAGTTTGTTCAAATCGGATTGTTCACTAAAAAGTTAGTAGCGTGGGACAGGTAGTTTGCACAGTGTACCGTTTGCAAGACAAAGTTGATCGAAAAATGATTCAAATCAAAAAGTAAAATGTGGGAGTATTCGCCGAGATCTTTCAAAAAAAAAAAAAATCGTTCACATCGGAATATTCATTCAAAAGTTATTGGAGGGGGGGGGGGGGGGCAAACAGACAGACCGACCGACACATTAATTCCCCATCTCAATACCCTACTTTCCAATTTTTCATTTTTCTATATTTATTTAATTTTTTTCTTCGTTTTTAACTTTGTTTTGGACTTGGCGATATTTTTAAGATGCATTAAGCCACTTTTAATGTTTTTTACAGCTTTCTTTTTTACTTTAACGGGAAAGTAGGCTAAAAAGCAAAACATTGAGCTAAATTAACCTGTAAGATTTTTTTTTAATTATGAAAATAATATTTTAATACCCTTTTATACCATGCTATGCGTTTTTCTGCTGTCCAATGCCCTCCTATTCTTATTAGAAAACGATTTTTCTCATTTCTCTAAAAAAATAAAATTTCCAATCATTTGTTTTTTCACGATTGTAAACGAAATATTGTAACGAAACGAATTCATTTTTCTTTTTTTTTAAGCTTAAATGAAAGCTGCTTAAATGTACTGTAGTTACATGTCAATTTTTTGTCATGTAGAATAGAAATTTATGTGGATATTTGGTCCAAAATATGATCAAAACATATTTTTTTCATTTTTCGCAAAAAATGACACATTGCTGAAGTACGATATCTCCTAAACTATTGGTCCTGCTGAACCCCACTTGAGCTTAAATTGTTGAAACTTTAGTGTTCTTTAAAATGGGGTTCACTTGCATCATCAAAAGTTCGTCAGATATGAGAATAATTCACAAGTAACAAATTTTATAATTAATAATAGTATTTTCTTTCATATAAAAATTATTTTGAATGTTACAATTAGTAATTATTTAATTTATTTTTCTACTATGCTTTGGTACTGCAAACTACTATATTTTTCATTCATTATATAAAAAATAGGTTGACTTCCAATTGTTAAATATTTTTATACTTTAAATTAATCGCATATTCGTTATGACATAGACAATAATAAGTTGCTTATGGATATTGCATGGATTTCATTTTTTTGCGAAGACTTTTTTTTCTTTTTTCTTTATTTTATTTTATTTATTTATTTTTTGTGGTGGGGGGGGGGGGTCACCACGAATTACCGCTCCGAGTGACACTCTTGCTAGCTACGCCATTGGTTCAATATTAACCGCATTAATTCGATGAGAAGAGGTGATACCATTGCGAGCGCTGAATCTACTCGAGTGCTCCTGACCACTCGTACAAAAACGACGGAAAAACCTGTTCGGCCGCAGGTTTGTCCGAGCGATTCTTCAACCAGCACCCCAACTATCGACTCGGCAGGGGAAAACGTCAAAAATTATCTCCCTTCCGACAGTTGCGCTGTCCCTACCCGATAGATCGGGTCGGAAGAGAGAACCAGCACAGGGGCCCTGATTCTGAGGTACTGAACTAAGGTCGTGCAAATATTGCGTTTTAGAAACTAAATTCGAAATTTTTGAGAGAAGCGTACCTCCGTCCCTGCCAATCACAACACCATTTAATTAAGTTTTTATTTTCTTTTTACGGGCCTTAACTTCGAAGGAGAAAAAAACTAGAGCAGGGCTAAGGAACCCCCCCCCCCTTCCCGTAACACCACTAAAATTCGATTAAAATTACGTTCGTCATGCTTCAATTTCAAAAATTTTTGTCGGTTTCCTAATTGTGTTTTTAGAGCTACAATTTCGAAAATTATCCGCGGGAGAGTCCATGAACCCCTTGCTCAGTGACGTAATCGGACAAAATTTACAAATTGCGTCTTTGAAGTTTAAATTTCAAGAATATGCCGGGGGATCGCCACCGAGACTTTTCTCCCCCTAAAATGACCAAAGAATGAGTTCTTAAGATTTCAAATACCGGGGTACCAGCCTCGTATCCAGAAATTGCCCTTAATTTTAACTTCAACAAAGATGGACAACAACTACGTTTTTCTCGGGATACTTCATTTTCGAAAAATTAGAGAGCATCCCTGATCTTCTTCCCTCTCTCCATCATTAACAACAGTCTTAAAACTTCAATTTCAGAAAATTTCGGAGGAAGAGTCTTCGAGCTTGAACCGTACCGAAAAGTCCCTGAACCATCCCTTCTCCAAACTCGTCAGATATCATGTAAACTGCTACTTTTTTTTTCGATTTTTCAATTTTATTTTTATGTGATAGAGTAACATGTGTGAACATCATCGGTGAAAAAAATTTTGCGATACGATAAGTAGTTTTTTTTTAAATAATTTTTAAAGTTCAAGAAAATGTGACGTCACTCGGCAGCGGAAGAAACGTCATCGGTACTTCCGCCGCGCCTCAGCCGACGAGGAGAAGCGAGGGAAACGTTTGGCTACGTTGAAGACGCACTTGAAGACTATTAACTCCTCGTGATTTTGGAAGATTTAAATCGCTCGTCCTCTCGAAAATAGGCAAAACCCATCATTGATGTCACTTGAGGGAGATTGTTGGACTGTCCTTTGACGTATCCTGTCTCCATCATGCATCAAAAGGATTATTAAATATCTAAAAATTAAAAATAACTACGCGCTCAAAATGTCCGTAGCGATAACACGGGTCCGTCGCGGACGGCTGGGGCATGATGCCCGCTGACGTAACTCGTGACGTATCAGAAAAGCGCGCTTTTGCGCGTCGGATTTTTAAAAATTCATTAAAAATCAATCGTTGTGTTTTAAAATACGGCAGTGGTGAATTTTGGAGTTTTGAGGGTCAAGTAACAATATTTAATGATCAAAATGGGGATTTTTAATAGGTCACAACTACCCTCGCGAATCTCTTACTGCGACTCTTACTGCTATTAGGTTCAAAGTGTTCATTTTCTTTCTCCGCTTATATAACGCTATTCTCCTGATTTGACTACTCATATGCTTGTGATGACCCCCATCCCCTTCCATGCCTAAAGCTGATGTGGACTCTCTCTCACGCTATATATATATATAGATAAGTGACTGCCAGACACCTTTAGGTTTTTGATTTCGCAATGGTCTTTGATGAAAAAAAAAACTTCTACTAGAAACTTGGGAGACACCAAGACGGTATTAAAAAAATTGACATCAACTGCTCCCAAGACAAATTCCTGTGTGTGCTACTGCTACAGAATAAGAATTTAGAAAGTCGAAAATATATGTTTAACATTGAAGTAACCAAATTTTTCCTTATTTCTACTGTCATTGCGTGCATATGATCCATTAAACATAAATAAAACACCTCAAGCACCTTAAGCTATCGCATAAAAAATGCCCACTGTCTTTACACACACACATACAATACATACAAACATACATACATACGGAGGGCACACAAGGGGTCGCAGGTTGTTTAGTAGATAAAAATGGGGTCGCGACGTGAAAAATAAATGGAAACCATTGATTTAAGGTTGTATAATCATGAAGTCAACTTGTTTTTAATTTAAAAGAAAAAAAAATATTTTTCTTTTTGCTTTCTTCTATTTTCGTTTCAACTTTTTCGTTATACTAGCATTGGCAGCAAAAATATCGTATAGTTTTTTACAAGAGTTTTCTGAAATCCTCGAAAAATTGGAGAAGAATGGATCTATTTCCCAGAAGACGGTCCCTGATTTCCCGGGGCAGGGCGCAAGCTTTCTCCTCCTCACCTGGAAGAGATTCCATATCCCTAGAATATCGGAGACGTCTGCCCCCCCCCCCAATGTTTTTTTCACAAATGGACTCCCCTGATTGATACAGCTGATATAATCACTATCCTCAACACCGTTCCCAGCTGCATAATACTGTCGGCCCCGCTTAAACGAATACTGTCGGTTCCCAGAAATATTATTCGATTAAGCGGGAATCTTCAACATTGCGTCTATGGCATTGGTTCCGGGGAGATTTATTCATATAAGCGGGGTATTCGTTTATCGGTTACCCTATTAAGCGGGGCCGATAGTATGTGTTAGTAGCGGGTGTGACAGCATGTGCAGTTCAAAAAGAAAATCGAAACAAAATACGACTCATATCAGGGTTTTGCATTTTATCTCGTGGGAAAAAGCCGTTTGGTTGAACCACTTCCTTAGTGTGTCATTTGCAAACTTTCTCTGTTGGTGGAATTTCAAACATTCTTATCAGAGAGTCCCTGATTTCGAAATCTTATAAATGGAATATGCAAATCTGTGCATTACTGCAGTCACAACCGCTCTAGGCAGATATTGTTCTACACACCTGCTCTAGGTTAGTGGATTTTTCATTTTTATTTCTCTTGTAAAGTTAATTAAATGCATTACAATGTATCATCAGTAGTGTCCCGAACTTAAAACTTTTAGGGAGGGGGGAAATTTTCAATTTTCTGAATGGAACTCCAAATTTTGCTGAATGATAAAATCTGAGTATAGGCTCATCTAATGATAAACAACATTTGGGAGTTCAAAAATTGCTATTATGTCTCCAAATTGCTGAATCGTTACACAAAATAAGTGATTGAAGAAATGTTTGGGAGGTCAACATTACAGTGATCTCCCGCGACCGCGACAGTGATTTCCTGCGATAAGGGGCACCCGGGGTATCATTAACTTTGAGGAGAACAAGCGAACACATTTGAAGACATCAAGTTGCTATTAAATTATGGTTTTCCAAGAGCCTGAAAACACCCAATGCTAAATTGCTACTTTTGTTAAATGTTATAAACAGAAATAAAAGTCGTGCTGAAGGATTCACTTACTATTGGAAGGAGGGGTAGAGGGATAGAGAAGTGGTCGGCATTCAATATTGCAGGTGCGTACATAAAAAAAAGATGTCATTAGACAAACTTCTTCGGTCACTTAATGACAAAATCAGAAAACAAAAAAGCTGCAACAATAAAACTTTGTAACTAAATTACTCTAAATTAGGGATTTACATACCCCCTTCTTCTCCCAAGCACTCCAATAGGGAAGTTTCCGATTTTTTAATTTTAATTTTATGTGATAGAAAAACACACATGAACATCATCGGTGAAAAAAAAAAATCAATGCAAGTAGTTTTTTTTTAATAATTTTTAAAGTTAAAGCGACGTCACATGACTGATGGATTTTTCGTTTTTAAAAAGTCGCCAAGTAATGCCTTTCAAAAAATTTGAATATGGCTTTTGCCGCAAAATTTTTTAACCGTCAGCGCTGACACACGTGACAGATTGTAGGATTGCCGTTTGACGAATCTAATCCCCGTAGGGGATTAATAGACTTAAACTAAGTGATAACGCAAGAAAAAAAAAACAAAAACTTAATTCAATGAAAAGCTCGTATACGTATAACTGCAGAACAATTTTGTGTGTGAACGGCTTAAAAATCGACTTCACTGGTTTCGTTTTCAAAGCGCGCTTTTTTTGAGCATGGGTTTCAGTCATCTACTTATATTAAAAACTGAGAATCTTTCTAACTATCTTTCTTTCTATGTCACACTTATTTCTCCTGAACACCAATGAACTGAAAGTCGAACCAGTTACCGATAGATAGGTAATTTTTCAGGCTTCATTAGTTTCAATTTATATAATTATACGATTTTAATTAGCGAAGATATCAATTAATAAGTAGGCAAATTTAAAGCGATTAAGCCTAATAAATGATTAAATATGAAATCCATTGTTGAAAAACGTGGTTGCTATGAAACAGTAATAACAATGATAATGAGAATTTTGAATGAAGGCTAACTAAATCAAACACGAAACTCATAAGCGGGCCACTTACGTAGTATTTTTATCGCTAGCTACTTGTAATATTTTGAAACATTCATTTGTTGAAAAGCCATCTACTAATATTAAAAACTGAGTACAGTGACATCTGTGTATAACGATACTCAAGGGACCGAGAAAAAATATCGTTATAGACAGATTATCTAGACAGTTTGAGCAAAAAGCTCAAACTGTTGGCTGGGACCAAGCCAAAATATCGTAATAGGCAGGTTTATCGTTATGTATACAGTATCGTTATACACAGGTTTCACTGTATCTATGTCTGCTTCTTTCCCTTGAGCGAGCAGAACTTGCTGTAACTTTCCTCACCATTTTGAAGACGCGAAGCATCTCAATAATTCGAATGATTTTTTTGATGCAGAAAAAAGTGAAAGCGTGAAGCGCCTGTTAGCGAGCCGCCTTAGCGGCGAGTATTTTTTTGAAACATTCTTTACTATTTTAAAGGCACGAAGCGCCCGTGCAAGGCCGGGCCACGTAGCTAGCTGCTTGGGAATTAGTGGGCCACGTACGTAGTATCAGGGGTGATTGTGAATTCATGAAAAAATACCTGAAAGTTTTGAAGAGAAAATGTGTGGGGGTGGGGAGGGGGGGTGCTTTTTTCAAAAAACCAAGGCCTCTATTATTGAAGCACACCTAAATTTATAATTATATACATATTTAAAAATAAATTGCCTTTCATAAACAAACAAGACACATTTCATACATTTGAATAGTTTCAAATAGTTTTAGTCAAATAAATAGAATGGCATCTTAACATTTTTGCTCGATAAATATTATAAGTAATTATTAGAAAACCACCGAAAATTCGAAAAATAAAAAAAATACCGAAGGTGGGAAGACAAAAGCATAATTAAAAATATGTTTCCGGTATTTTCGAACATAAAAATACCAGAATCAATCATGAAAATACCGGAAATCCGGTAAAATACCGGAACACAATCAACCCTGGTAGTATGTCTTAAAATCTTATGAAAATTTAATTATATCAAATAATATCACATGAGAATGAGGTAAAAGTTGGGTGGCAGGGGGACATTATGCATCAACATGCCGCAGGAAGCTAATCTAGCTGCCCTGGCAGCTAGTTGTGTTTTAAAATTCAACAATGGCAAATTTTTGTGTTTTGTAAGTTTCTCAACAGTATCTAGTAGTCAAAGTTGGAATATTTAACAGGTTGAAACTTCCCTATTATCTTTGATAACCCAGTAAAAAGGATTGACCAATAAAAAAACAGAAAGAAAGAAATGCCTTAAAATTAAGTTGAAATTTATCTTGAACCAAGTTTCTTCTCCTTTTATATTCAAGTTTCTTCTTTGCCTTCGATAGATCCAGACAAACCATGAAGGCCATTTATGTGTTTATGCTGGTTTGTGTCGTCCTTGCTGCTTATGGTACGTATGTATGAATAAATAAAACATTAGTAATTATTAGTTTATTTTAACTATATGGACAGTCATTTAAACACCAACTCTATTACCTTCTGATTAACAAAAGCATTACACAGTTATTTACTTTAACACGTTAAACTCCATGCCTGTCCATAAGAGTAGACTTTCAACTTAGGCCTTGCATACCTCCTTATTTTAGAATCATTAAGGTGTGCCGATTAATAAAATAGGAGCTCAGCGACAACATTTAAACAAAAATTGAAATCATATTTCTCTCAATAAATGACGTTATTTTGCTTCTCGTGAAATAGTTTTCAAACTGTAATGTTATACATTTTGAAAAGTAAGAATAACAGCACGATGCTTCAAGCAGTGGCTTAGTCAAGGAGGAATATGAGGTCATACCCCCCCTCACCCCAGGAAGCATGAAAGTTATTCATATGAACACACATACAGGGTATCTGCTCAACCTGGACTTTTCAATTCCATTCTTTTCACTTTCCATGACTTTTGCGAACTATTTTCCATGACTAAAAAAAAAAAAAAAAAAAAACGAACTCTGCTTTGTTTTTGGAAAATTATGCACTTAATATTCTATCTTGCAAAGCAAATGACCAAACATGGCGACTGCGTTTCACAGCAACAGAAGTCCGTTCGCTTTTGAGGTCAAAAAACGATCTTTTCCTACCGACACCCTCCTCCCCACCGTGCTTGTCCTCAAACGTACTTTCATGTAGCAATGAATTGTCTGTCCATAAATTTTACTGTAAGTTTAGATCCTGATATGAGTGAGGCGAAATCTGACTTCAAAACGGAACTCGTTGAGTTCCTGCCCCCCCCCCCCGCGTACACGATTCTTTAAAATTCAACATCGTTTTTTAATTTGTTTTTCTTTTGCATAAAACACCTCGAAAGAAAAAGATTCAAACAAGTTTTAAAAGAAAAAGGAATCAAATGAAGCGGGTAGGGGGGGGGGAGGAGACCAAATGTAAAAGGCAAATCTGCCTATGCCGGGGAAAAAACCATCAAAAAAAACCATCGAGACTATCTTTTTGTCGTTCAAAGTCATATTTTATCAGATGACGGAGTCCGCCGCACATGCGCAGTTACACAAAATTCGCCGCTCACGGTTTTAACGTTGAGAATTCATCTGATTGGTCAACACAATGCAACTTGTTGGAAATTGTAATCGACAAATCAGATTGCACCCAATAACGAAGTAGAATGACGGCGGAAGTGTTTTCGTTCTTCCGAGATCGCAGGAAAAATTTCAATCGATCTGGAACGCTAAAATCCATGATAAACAGTCAGTTTCCATGACTTTTGAACATTTTTCGCTGAAATCCATGACTTTCCATGACCAATTTCGATCATATTTGAAATCCATGACTTTCCATATGCGCGGACACCCTGCACATATAAGTGCCTAAAATCGAGTTTTTCAACCTTTAATTTCGAAACATTTCCGATGACCCACCCCATGAAAAATTTCTCGCTCTGACACACTGGCGTCAAGATACACAGGTTGGAAAGCACATTGTGGGTAGGCTAAGTGAAATTACCTGCTGTTTATTTCCTGCAGCGACGATGCAAGTAGAGGCCGGCTTTGGTTGTCCAGGGAAGCAACAAGAATGCCATAACCACTGTCGTAGTGTCGGCTACCGAGGAGGATATTGCACTAACTTCCTCAAGATGACATGCAAATGTTACGGATAGGCAATTTAACTGCTGAGGTATATTCTTTCTATCTTTTTAATCTTTTAAATTAATTATTTTTTTCTCAGTACTGTTTTTTATTTCCGGGCAGCTTTTATTATTATTTTTTTAAAGCGAAGTTTTCAAAAGGGAAATTTAGCTGCTATTAAATTGTACGACAGTGGGGGCAGGCTGGGCCCGATAACCTCTAAAGTTGGAGGGAGCTCAGTCTCATTTTGAGGCCCCATACTTTTTGAGGCGAGAGGGGAGACATGGAAACAAATCTCGCTAAAGGTACAAATAGTATTTCTAAACGCCGCCCGAGCAGAAGTCAGATTAAAGTCTATCCCCTTCCCCTACTAATGCATAGAATTTTCAGAACTTATGTATGGTTGCATAGCGATTCTATGTGTGTGTAATAAGATGTTAAATTAAATTTATTACTTCACAGAATTAATAAAACTTAATAAAAGTACATTGTATTAGTAAAAATTCGTCGGGCCAAATCCTGCATTTAAAAATAGCTTGTGGTGGGATTGATGCTTTGTGAAATGTGTCTTCACTTTTAAAACTTTTCGGAGAAATGTTTTTTGAACAAGTTATAATGTTTACCTTACCTTTTAGATATGCATTTAAAAGCAGAAATTAGAATTTTAAATTACAGGTTTTATTCACTATTGGGCCCCTTAAAATTTTAAGGGGAAGCTCAAAATTCCCAAGCCTTTCGAGTAATCAGGCATCATTGGGCGCCAGTCACTTGAATCAGCCGCTTTTTAGTGAATCAAATCGTCAAAAACAAAACACAATCCAGCTCGATTATATTAGCTGATTTATTGAATCAAAACTGTTCAGAAAAAGCGTGATTCATATAAGCGGCGACTTAAATCAACTTTCTTTGCTGTGTTTTTTTTTTTTTTTTTTGGCCTTTCAAACAAAATTTTGTGTAAAAAATTCGCATAAAAATTAAATTTAGAAAACCTGATGTGTGAATCCTACACTACTTCCTTTTACATCCATTAAACAATCAATGTTTTTTAGTAACTCAAAAGAATGGATGAGTGTATTCATTTTTGTCCACTAGAAGCAAATACGTATTAACAGACTCATTTTAAACATTTGAGACATTAATATGTTAAGAGATTATTAATATTTTGAAAAATACATGTCTAAACTTTTTTAAATGACAAAGAACTCTTTCCTAATTCATGTTTTTATTTATTTTTTCTTTCTAGGAGCGATAAAGCTAGAGTGATAAAGAGGAAGACAAATGTATATTAAAACTAATAAACATCATGTTTGACCTGAAACTGCATACAGAATTTTGAAGTTCAATTTGAAGGGAAAAAAAAGATCCATTGCTGTTTAAAATTCACCAGAAATTCTATGATTTCGAAGGAATATTTTCATTGTTTTTTCATACAGAGAAGCACCGTTTAAACATTTTTGAAATTATTGTATGAAGAAAAGGTGTAATAGATACACGTTAATATGTATTGGACTATGTCGGAATGTCGGGATCGATTAAAAAAAATGTGCAAATGATAAAAACGCATAAAAGAGAAACTTATAAACGCTGTTTCTCTGTTATTAATTCAAAATTCACATTTTTAGCTAAGCAAGTAAATTAAACAAAAAAAAAAAAAAAAATGTCAATCATTAGCTAAAACAGCGCTACGATGATTTTTTTTCACAAGCTTCTCCTTTATGAATCAAGTAAGTGACATAAACAATCTGCAGGAAAAAAAGGGTAAAAAAAATAACAAAAATAAAGAATGCACCTTTTTCATGTTAGATATAATGGTTGATTAATTTTTGATAGGCCAAAAACGGTCGTATTACTTATGCTAGCTTGAATTGAAAAAGACATTCACTTTTTTAAAACGAAATATAGGTTGAAAACAATTTACATTAAATTTCAATTATTTTTACGATCAAACTAAATATTTGGGGGGGGGGGGGGGGGTAGTGTTCCCTTCGCGAAAATACAGCAATGATTGTTATTCTGTCTTTTGCATTCAAATATGAAAATAATGTTGAGAATGAGGTATTTTACGTAAGTGATTCAACGTTCAAGATATTTTCCTAGGAAGTCATAAGTACAAAAAATGTATAATAGTTAAAACTAATTTATTTGCCGTCACAAAAGTAAATGGGCATAATTGATTCAATATATATTTAAGAAAAACTATATGGTACTGCTGAATTTGTTGTAAATGGTAATACACGTTTACAGCAATCTCTGGTAGAAAACTTCTAAAATCTTATGATTTGGTAGAAATTTATAAAATGAAGTCGTTTCAAAACGTCAGTTTCACAAAAATTAAATGTATGAAATGAAATCCACTTAAAATCTTTTCAAATGTATAAAATTTCATTTACAAAAACATTAGTTCAATAGCTCTAAACAAAGAATAGAAATATGATAAATATATACCGTGAAAATACTTTATTGGACATTCTCTGAAAAATATTTTATCAAAAATATGTCTTATTCCTTCAATATACAAAACTGATACACATTTAATGCATACTCAAAACAATAATTAACATAATTAGATGCACACATGAATCAATAAACATGGTCCTTCAACTGATCTAAAAACATTTTATGTGCATGTAAATAGCTTTTATCTACATCAAAGAATTCTGCAATTTTTAACATATAGACTTATGTTTATATTTTGTTAATTCTGCTTTCTTTTTTTTTTTTTTTGTTCAAAAATATTATACTTTTGAGAGCAAAGTTTTCCTTAATTATGTTCTAGGCTCCAATTTCATTAAACAAAAGTCTTTTTTTTTTCCATATTTTGGGCTGGTTTGTTAAGCTAAGTTTTATCTCTATTAGTACATAGAAAATTTATATATCATGATACATGCAGGAAAAAAGACGAAGGCAGGGTTTAAATGTCTCACAAAATAAATACAGGAGACCAAGAGTTTTATGGGTAAATAATGTGAATTTCAACTAATATGCAAATATTTATATAAAATTGACTGGTACAGGTACAGAGCTCCCTATCAAATGCTGTGAATAAAAATCTTTTAACAGAGCTAAGGTAATAAGAACTCATTCTTAAAATACTTTTAAATCAGGGGAAGAAAACTCCGAAGACAATACAAAATGATTATTACTTTAATGCAAAATTCAACATTAAATTTTAAAAACAATTGATCACATCACATATGAAACTTTATTGAATAGATTTCAGAAAAAAAAGCCAATAAAATGTTTTTGCAGGTAGGCTTTCAAGCATAATGCTGTATGGAAATAACTATAAGTGCACATATTAAAAGGTTTCTTTTTTTCATATATTATTCTTAAGGCTTTATCAGCAAGAGGGCATTGATTAAAACTTTGAAAACGAATCATCAAATTACACCTGTGATGGTTTAACTTTCTAAAGTGTAGCCTATTATGCATCACTGAATTTAGAAATGATTTATTATTTCACATCAGCTAAGGTATTTTTTTGCAAATATCCTGTTCAATTGTTTGCTTGTACTATGTCTTATTATATCTAAACAAGCTACGATTCTGAAGAATAGGGTGTGGCACATCTACTCCTTAATTCTGAATGAAATTATCTACTGGAAAGATTCTAAATTTCTTTTTCACTACATTTTAAATTAATTAAATTTTTAATAAGGTGGCGTTGTCTGACCACAAAATTAATATTTAAGCCCAATTTTTGTTTTCAGAAATTTATGTAATTAAAAAAAATAATTTGGTATGTGTCCTTAATTTTTTTTTTACCTGTGCCAGGAAGAAACTGGGGGAACTTTTATGATTTTGATTCAGTTTTTTTTAATCCTGGGGCTGGGGTGGGGGAATAAAAGGGCAGCTACACAGTTGATGAGTATATGAACATGTCTAAGCAATGCAAAACCATTTTTCGCTCATTTTTTGGGACTGCATAGAAAGAAATGCCAATTCACCAAAAAAAAAAATGTTAAACCTTTTTTTCCAAGACAAATTAGAAAATGTTCATTTACTGGTCGAACTACTTTATTTTTTGCCTTTGCAAACTACT
>JAXGGA010022043.1:0-15640 GCA_038373865.1 Uloborus plumipes | reverse complement strand
GGGAGTATTTATGCAAAACCCGGAGTAAAAGGAAAAAACGTTTTAACAACAGTTAAAAAATTCGTGAATACACATGTAGGTGTAAAAACTGTTCTTTTCGGAGATTTTAATATTGAATTTGATACACGGAGAGGTCAAAAATTTATTGAAAATATGACTGATCATTGTAATTTAAAATTACGTACCAATTCGAAAGAAACAACGACTCGAAAAAACACAACTATCGATGCACTGTTTTCAAGTTCAGAAATTATGTTAAAGTGTGGAGTATATGATAGTTCTTACAGTGATCACGTACCATTATATGCGATTTTAGAGATAGAGAAATGAAGAATATATAATTTAAAAAAAAAAAAAAAAAAAAAAAAAAAAAAAAAAAAAAAACTGAAAAAATTCAAATTCGTCTTACGAATTTAAAGTTTTCGCAATTGTAAATTGTCCTTCCAAAATACCAAATTCAAAAAAAAAAAAAAAAAAAAAAAAAAAAAAAAAAAAAAAAAAAAAAAAAAAAAAAAAAAAAAAAAAAAAAAAAAAAGTAACTTTTTTTTTTTTTTTTTTTTTTTTTTTTTTTTTTTTTTTTTTTTTTTTTTTTTTTTTTTTTTTTTTTTTTTTTGAATTTGGTATTTTGGAAGGGCAATTTACAATTGCGAAAATTTTGAATTCGTAATGAAACGAATTTGAATTTTTTTTTTTTTTTTTTTTTTTTGAAATTTAAAGTTTGTTTCCGAGTTTGAGAATATTAATTGTGTGTAGTACTTTATAAAAATTTGTAAAACGGTATGATGGACGACACACTTGATTTTCATCCTTCGAATCGAGAATTGACCGAATTTCATCGAGACGAACAACATTATAATAATAACGATGGAGCAAAGACTAGTCGTACGGTATGTGTTTCGGAAACGACTCCTTACGAACAATTTAAACATTTACTCTCCAAACAATTAAAATCCGAAAATAAAACTCGAAAAATTGCATTTTTTCCCCATGTCCCGACTATCGTGGCGATTCATCCAAAGAAAGGATACTCGGTGTCTAACGGATTTGCCTATTTATGTCGAGACGGAGAATTTGATCTCAATTATTTGTTATACGACATGGAACGATTACATTGTTCGGCGGATATGTTTTTTGCCGCCGATGCTCAGACTCATCGCTTATTGAAAAAATATGTGATCGAAAACGATAAATCCATGACTCTGATGCATGCTGAACAGATTCGAGAATTGGAAAACCAATACGATGATCCCGAGCGCGCGTGTCCCAGTTGTACGGATAAAGATTGTCATCGTTTTCGGATGATGTTGGCCAGTCGACTCTTGGTAAACATCTGGAGGATACCCATCGTTCATTAAACCCCGCCTCCTCGTCCCCGCCTTGCGCATTTTCATTCGTCAGAGAGATCTAACCGGATACTAGTTTTTTACGTCATATGCTGATGGTTATAAATACTTTCTCCACATCTTATATTGTTATTCTTTTACAGAGAGAGAGAAAATGACCGACGTGGACATATTTCCTTCGGAGGAACCCGTCCTCGAAAATATTTTAAACCTCGACGAGTTGGATCTGGAAACGATGGGTAAAAGACTCGTACCTACTCATTTTCTTCAAGTTTTTAGATCGTCAGCGATTCCCTTCTTATTTTATATGGAAACGGACAGCCATATCGTCAGATATAGACGACAAGTAGGCGTAATTAAAAACACGCTACTAGAAGATAACTTTCAACGAAGTTTATTTGCCGGACTTTTGCCCGACGAAGAACAACGTCCACGCGATTGGTTTAAAACGATCAAAAAAATGAGACTCCCGTTAAACGTCTCGGCTTTCTTTTCTTCTTCTTCGACCACCACCAAAAAAGAAGAAGAAAAAAAAACAACGACGATCGACAACAGCAAAAAGAAAACTTGTGATCAACGCTTGTGTTTCCTTTATGAAAACGTTTTTCTTGTGAAATCTGGATTCACGTTCGGATATAGAATCGTCAGAGAAAGAGAACGTCACGTCATTCAAACCAAAAGTGTTCCGTTATTATTGTACGTGTTGCAAAAAAAATATCTCGACCATCATCACAGCCGTTTGGTGTTGAGAGAGAAAATTTTTGACAGTATGGACTTTTCGAAATTTGACGGATACTTGTTGCGTCCTCACAAATTGTTTGCTTTACCTCCTGGAACGATTTATACGATCGTCTCGAGTCAAAAATGTTTATTTTCCTTTTTTAGAATTGAAACTAATCTTTTACCCCAACTTTTGCGTGAGAAATTTAATGGAAAAGAAATTGCTCGTTTCGACGACGAACGCATTCGTGAATCCATGTACAGTCATCGTCGTCCTCGTCATAATCATCATCATCATCGTCGAAATAATAATAATAAAGTCCCTGCTGCTGCTGATGCTGTTGTTGTAGAAAACCCCGAATCGGATTTGAATCGGACGATGGATCGAGTGTTATACGTTCCGGTATACATAGAACCGTCATCATTTCCAATTTCACCGTCATCGACGAGCAGCAACAACAACGAAACAACAAATTTAAACAATGATGAAACGGTACCGATGGATTACGAACCAATTTCACCGCCATCGAGCAGCAACAACAACGAAACAACAAATTTAAATGAAACTGAATCGCCCATATCACCGCCACCGTCAACGAGCAGCGAAACAAATTTAATTGAACCATCGTCGTCGTATTTTCAACCGGCAACGCCGATGATTGATTTTTCGGCGTTGACCGAAGACTGGTTCCTTGAAGAAGAAAATAATGGAATGCCTATTCTTACCGATGAAACGTATCGAGAACTGTGTGCGGATTTATGGGAAATTCAATAAGTGTTGTATTATATTTTTGAAAAACATTGTATTTAATTTGTTTATTTTTTTTCCCAATCATGTGTAAATTAATAATAATAATAAAATTATGTTTTATATCGTACCAGGATTGATTTAATGCATTCTTTTTACAAATTCATACGATAATATTTAAGTAAAATAACAATTAAAGTGTCAGGATAAATATTCTTTACAAATTCAACACCTATTGGAAAAGAATCGAAATATTTTTCAACTGCTCGTTCAATTAATAAAAAATGTATTCTTTTTTTTTTTTACAAATTCAACAAATAGCAATCTTACTGGTAAAATAACAAAAGATATTTTTTTTATGTGTAATTTTTAAATTTTTAATTCTAAAGAAAAAAAGATACCGATTATCTTTAGAATGCTCCACCAGTGTGATAATTTAATCGATTCAATAGAATCGATTCAATCATCGACATTTTCTCTGGGGTCCCGTCGCTCGAAAAATTTTTTGAGCGACTGTATATATATATATATATATATATATATATATATATATATATATGTGTGTGTGTGATGATATTGCTATGTTGTTGAATGGCATATTTGATGGACTCTTCTGGCTTAGAGTCTGGTGGTATTCAAAGCAAATAAATCAGTCATTGATAATGGAAAATAGACTTTTATTCTTCTTTAAGGATATATTCAAGCTCTGGTAGCGGTTTTACGGAGTTGTCTAGATGTTGAATCAGTTTCGAAGCCCCCTTTTTGCCCATGTCAGCTGATTTTGTTCATAGGGTTCTCACTTTTGCCGCTAGGGGAATTATGGCTGACTTGAGCTACTGATTGGCTCCTAGCTCGATAAGTGTTATCTGGGCTCTCTTTCCCGGGGATAATTTTATGCATTTCGAGAGCCCTCAAACACTAACCAGATGGCTATTTGAACCTAACCAGATGCCATCTTGAACCTTCAACTTTGACAGTTGTGTATCACTTCAACATGATATGTTATAGTACTGTTTACATCAAGAGCTACACTTGGAAAAGGGCATCGTCCGAATAGTTGAGACAAAACTATGCCGAATTAAATTCTATTTTTTAGGAATATCCTTTCATATCCCCCCCTCTCCAAGCTGAGGACCACCATTCTTGCCTGCAAGACTGGCGGGACTCACCCTAAAGATGGAGCAAAAGTGTAACTATGGCTTATTTTTACCTCAATACCGCTCAGAGCTTCATTATCGATTTTACATAAATGAGAAATATTCATAACACGGTGATAATTAAACAGAAGAAATATGGTAATAGAACATTATAACTATAATATTTCTGTACACTTCCATGGAGAATCACTTTTAGAGATGTTGCAACACTCTGAACAAAATTTGGTTGGAATATACGCGCGCAAAATAATAGGTACTATTTACATAGATAGGTAAAACTTTTCAAGAGTTCAATGTTCAGTCTTTGCTCTTGTTGGTTTATGTTTTTATAAAATTGCATAAAATATATCAATGGTATTGACACATGTGTATCAACATAAGGTTTTAAAAATAAAAATGTATGACTAATATTACCTACCTAGTTCTGCCATAAATACTGTTACAAAAGTTGAACTTTGTTTACATCCTTGGGTATTATTTATATAATCTTTGACCCTATCTGTTTATTTTCTTTACATGTCAGTATAATAATCCCAATTAATTTGTATTTTTCTTTCACTCAGTTAACATGGAGTGGGGTGATAATGAAAACCGTATAGCTGTGATCGCTTTACACAAAGTTGGAAAATGTAACACATATATTTTCAACACTTTGAAACCTTTGGGTATCAGCCGTATGTTTGTGTACCGCACTATAAATCGATACAATGAGACCCTATCTGTATGTGACAGACCCCGATCAGGCCGTCCCCGCACTGTGAGAACGGCAAACGCAGTGAGAGCAGTGGCTGCTCGAATTAGGAGAAATCCCATTCGAAAACAAAAAATCATGTCTCGGGAAATGGGAATCTCTGTCAGATCAATGTCTCGCATTATAAAAAGTGACCTTAGGATGGGTGCATTTCGAAGAATGACTGGACAAAGGCTAACCACTTCTCTAAAAAAAATTAGAGTGGATAGATGTAAAGTGCTGCTTGGCCGTTACACCAATGGCCTTCACAGAAAAATTTTGTTTAGCGATGAGAAAATTTTTACGATTGAAGAAAAATTTAATCGCCAAAATGATCGTGTGTACGCGCACAGCTCTAAAGAAGCCCAGGAAGTCATTGGAAGAGTAGAAAGAGGTCATCACCCCTCCTCAGTGATGGTTTGGTGGGGAGTTTGCTTTGATGGCACCACAAAGCTCCATTTTTGTGAAAAAGGAGTTAAAACAGCCGCTAAAAACTATCAGGACGATATTTTGGAACCGGTTGTCAAGCCTCTAAATGATACCCTGTTTGCTGGAAGTCATTGGGTTTTCCAGCAGGATTCCGCTCCAGCTCACAAGGCAAGATCAACTCAGCAGTGGCTGCAAAACAACATTCCTGAGTTCATCTCTGCCTCGGATTGGCCCTCAGGAAGCCCTGATCTCAATCCATTGGATTACCGGCTATGGTCCGAACTGGAGAGGATGGCATGCCACAGAGCACACCCTAACTTGGAAAGCCTCAAACAATCTCTGGTCCGAGCAGTTGAGCGCTTTCCTGAAGAAGTGGTGCGTGCTGCTATTGATGACTGGCCACGGAGATTAAATGCCTGTGTCAAGGCAAGAGGGGGACATTTTGAGTGATTTCTTTTTTTTTTTACTCTCTAAATATGTAAGTTTTATTTTCTAATAAAGTTTTTGAAAAAATTATTATTTTTTGTTGAAATCTGTATATATCTCCTTATAACAATATTTATGGCAGGACTAGGTATATTTACACTTACTCAACATAGTCGTAATAATCAACTCATTGTACTATTTTGCATCATTTAGACATTACACATACCATTTAAATATATTTCCTCACTCTTCAACGACAAAGTATTGACTTATTTGTGCCATTACTCTGTTCTGTATGTTTCCAAAGCAATTTTCAAAATACATAACTTTTTACAATAAATATACAACTTTCAAAATAAAGAAAAATGGATAGCTCATTCATGATAAAGTTTAAAATTTTCTGGAGGGTTGTAGTATCTTAGTTTAGATGAATGTACAGTTTCAGTATTTCTTTTAAAGTGAGTACTAGGTTTGCTAATTTCAAAATTTACTTCTGACAACTGATTTACAATTTTGTACGGACCGGAATAAGGCGGAGATAACTTTCGTGTATTAGGATAGTGAAACTCTTCGTACATTACAGTGTCACCAATTTTGAATTTCACTGGATTAAAGCGTACATCATATTTCACCTTGTTCTTATTATGATATGTGATTGTCCTTTCTTTCGCTAACTTTCTAGCTACATCAACAGTTGGATAATAATTATTATTCGGCAATGCAGGATCATAAGGTAATTTTCCAAACAAATAATTTGGTGCGAACTGAGTAACCGAATGTGGGGTAGCATTGTACTGGCTTAACACTTCGTTTAACAGTTTAGTCCACGGAATCTTGCTTGAGATAGAATTTACCTTACATTTTAACCTAGTAACAATTGTTTGATTCAGACGTTCAACTTTTCCATTTGTTTGAGGATGGTGGCTGCTCGTTAGTACGTGCTTAACTTTATATTTGCGCAGAAATCTCCGAAATCTCGATGACATAAAAGCTGCATTCCTGTCTGTTAACACTTTTTCAGGCACTTGAACTAGGAATATTTGAGTTAAAAAGTTTGTGTAAGTTTCGGTAGTAACACTTTTGGAAGGAAAACCCCAGACATATCGAGTAGCATGGTCTACGACCAAATGCAAATATTTCTTTGTAGAATTGTAGTAATTAAAACCTCCACTAGTGTCTAATGACAAGCATTCAAAAGGTTTATCAGTAGGAGTGACCTCTTGTAACAGTCCGAAACGTTTCTGTTTACATTTTTTGTTTACTTGGCAAATGTGGCAATGTTTTACAAAATTCTCAATATCTTTATGAATATAAGGCCAATAATATTGTGAACTAATTAAATTTATCATTTTATAAATCCCTGGGTGTTCAAAATCTTTGTGTATTTTCTCTAATAAAGCTAGTCTTAAAGACATGGGGACGACAACCTTATAGAGACCTTTCTTTTTAATGACAATAACGTCATTTATTTCAGTATATTTTTTACCATTTGTCAATAAATTTTCCTCTCTTTGCTTTTCTTTAACTTCATTTATGTCAAGCATATGCACATGGTGTGAAATATTTTCAGAAACAGGTAATCTGCTAAACATATCAGCTTCAATATTGGTAGATCCTTTTTGGTACTTTATTTCATAATCAAACATACTAAGTTTGGGGGACCAGCGGAAAAGACGACCTCTTAAATTTTTAACGTTTTTAAGCCAAGTTAGTGCCGCATGGTCAGTATGAATGATACATTTTTGACCGTGTACATAATGATAAAATTTATCTAAGGCATCCACAATTGCCAAACATTCTAATTCAGTTATTGCATAATTTTTCTCATAATCGCGAGGATTTCTAGAATGATATGCTACCGGATGCAAATGATTATTTTCATCAACCTGTTTCAAAACACATCCCATTCCATGACTTGAAGCATCAACAAATAAGTGACATTGAGCTTTCGGATTATATAATTTCAGTATGGGCTTTTTAATCAAAGCACTTTTTAGATTTTGAAAAGAATTTTCACAGTTTTGGTCTCATACATAAGGAACATTTTTCTTCAATAAATTATTTAATGGATATCTTAATTTAGCATATTTTGGAATGAAACGGCTATAGACATTTACAGACCCTAAAAATCTTTGCAATTCTTTGACGTTAGTTGGAGCTTTCAATGTTTTAATAATTTCAATGTTGGCATTGTTGGGAGTAATACAGCCCTTAGAGACCTCATACCCTAAGAAATTAATTTTAGTTTTTTCAAATTCACATTTAGATAATTTTAATTTTAAATTTTCTTTACCACACACATTGAATAATTGCTGCAAATGTCGCATGTGTTCTTCTTCATTGTGGGAGAAAATAATTATATCATCAAAATAGTTGCAAGCAAAGTCAAGTTTGTATTTACTAAGAATTCGCCGGAGCGTACGATTAAAAATTGCTGGCGCTGTTTTCAAACCGAAAGGTAGAAATTTCCACTCGTAAAGACCAAAGGTAGTGGCGAAAGCTAATTTTTCTGTATCCTTCGGGTGCATAGGGATATGCCAGTATCCACTAGCTAAATCTACCGTTGAAAACACTTGTGCTTGGGCTAACTTATCTAAAAGGGTATCGATTCTGGGTAAGGGTTCGGCATCTGTTTTAATAATGGCATTTAGTTTACGGAAATCAACACAAAGCCTCGTTTTCTTTCCTTCCTCACGTTTATACGCTAGCGTCACGGGCGCACTATATGGACTTTCAGATTCCTGTATTAATCCGGCAGCTAACAAATTTTGGACCTGCTCTCTAATTTCATCTTCCTCTTTTGGCGAAGTACGATAAGCTCTAAGAGATATAGGTTGCTCAGAGTTCAAATGAATTTTTTGAGGTTCCATTTTGATCCTCCCAACATCATATTTACTTTTCGCAAAAATGTGATTATATTCAGATAATAGCGTAGAGAGTTTACCATTATGAGCAGACTGAGGGATTTGATCAACTCTCTCAGTGGCCATGGTTTTCTCTAATTCGCATATGTTATTAGAATTAATATTCACATCTTTCTTAGAATTTTTAGGCAGCTGATTGTTTTGTTTCGCAACCACATGTAAAGTATTTAAAGGATACTGTTCCTTTCCATTCACATTTGAAATTACTGGTAAAATTTGATTACATTGCGTTACAACCTTATTCATACAATTAATATTTAACTGGAAAGAGGCACAATGGGGTAGACCTATCAAAATATACGGTAAATCACTATCAATTACACACAACTGAATGCTTTTCATTATCTCTCCGATTTGCAAAGTTACAGCGCATTTTTTACGAATGGTTAAAGTGCCCTGTGTTTGCTTAGCGAAAAGCTCATTTTTTGCGTTGTAGCCGACAAGATTATATTTTTTAATAAGGCCAGCAGAAATTATGCTTAGGCTCGAGCCTGTATCCAGTAAACAGGGAATCGACTCCGTAACTTCACCAGGAACAACAACATTTTGACAATTTTTCTTTTGATTAATTTTGGTACCATTTTTTCGAATTATGTGTCCGGACACAATTAATTGTCAATAAGTGTCATCCGTGGTATTGTCACTAGACTCGGTTCTCGAGGGTTTGTCGTTGAGTTCTGGAGTTGGTAGACTTTGATTCATGGGAGCATAATTACTAGGGGTTGGATGCGGATTGAATGTATTATTTCTAAAAGGGCATTCTTGTACCCAGTGATACGCATTTAGTACTCCCATATTTAAACATACTCTGCAAGGGGAGGGTGGTAAAATTGCCTGAAAGTGTATTTGGTTCTGTCTTAATGCGGGTCTGATAGCTCTGGGGGGATTTCGGACTGTGTCAGGAATATACTGTGAATTTCTAGGCGTTTGATAAGGAATTCTATAACCCCACGGTCTTTGCTGGTTTGGAACATATCTCGGATTGGATGGATACGAAGGTCTCCAAAGTTGCTGGTTTGGAACATAGCTTGAATTGGATGGATGAGGAGGTCTCCATTGTCTAGCATTTCCAATAGATTGATTAATGTTTTCTACATTTGTTTTATTTTCACATTGTTTGATATTTAGCTAACAAATTTTGGACCTGCTCTCTAATTTCATCTTCCTCTTTTGGCGAAGTACGATAAGCTCTAAGAGATATAGGTTGCTCAGAGTTCAAATGAATTTTTTGAGGTTCCATTTTGATCCTCCCAACATCATATTTACTTTTCGCAAAAATGTGATTATATTCAGATAATAGCGTAGAGAGTTTACCATTATGAGCAGACTGAGGGATTTGATCAACTCTCTCAGTGGCCATGGTTTTCTCTAATTCGCATATGTTATTAGAATTAATATTCACATCTTTCTTAGAATTTTTAGGCAGCTGATTGTTTTGTTTCTCAACCACATGTAAAGTATTTAAAGGATACTGTTCCTTTCCATTCACATTTGAAATTACTGGTAAAATTTGATTACATTGCGTTACAACCTTATTCATACAATTAATATTTAACTGGAAAGAGGCACAATGGGGTAGACCTATCAAAATATACGGTAAATCACTATCAATTACACACAACTGAATGCTTTTCATTATCTCTCCGATTTGCAAAGTTACAGCGCATTTTTTACGAATGGTTAAAGTGCCCTGTGTTTGCTTAGCGAAAAGCTCATTTTTTGCGTTGTAGCTGACAAGATTATATTTTTTAATAAGGCCAGCAGAAATTATGCTTAGGCTCGAGCCTGTATCCAGTAAACAGGGAATCGACTCCGTAACTCCACCAGGAACAACAACATTTTGACAATTTTTCTTTTGATTAATTTTGGTACCATTTTTTCGAATTATGTGTCCGGACACAATTAATTGTCAATAAGTGTCATCCGTGGTATTGTCACTAGACTCGGTTCTCGAGGGTTTGTCGTTGAGTTCTGGAGTTGGTAGGCTTTGATTCATTGGAGCATAATTACTAGGGGTTGGATGCGGATTGAACGTATTATTTCTAAAAGGGCATTCTTGTACCCAGTGATACGCATTTAGTACTCCCATATTTAAACATACTCTGCAAGGGGAGGGCGGTAAAATTGCCTGAAAGTGTATTTGGTTTTGCCCTAATGGGGGTCTGATAGCTCTGGGGGTATTTCGGACTGCGTCAGGAACATGCTGTGAATTTCTAGGCGTTTGATAAGGAATTCTATAACCCCACTGTCTTTGCGGGTTTGGAACATATCTCGGATTGGAGGGATACGGAGGTCTCCACTGTTGCTGGTTTGCAGCATACCATGGATTGGATGGATAAGGAGGTCTCCATTGTCTAGCATTTCCAACAGATTGATTAAAGTTTTCTACATTTGTTTTATTTTCACATAGTTTGATATTAGGTTTATTAGTCTTGTTTAACTTAAATATTAAGTCCCTCCATTCTGTAGGACTTTGGGGCGATTTAATGATAACTAATTTTTTAAGATCGGTTGGTAGACCTTCTGTTAGCCCTTCTAGAATGAATTTCTGGTCCAAACCTAAATTTCTGCCAATTTTTAAGTTTTCCTGATAATATTTATTTAAATCATTTCCTTCGCGAAATTTAAGATCATCAAAACCTGAGAGGGAAATTTCTTCGGGAATAGTATATTCATCTTTAAAAATTTCGACTAATTCTTCCCAATGCATTATGTTTAAACAATTGTTTATATAAAGTGTAAGGCTTTTCCCTTGCAAGAAACTTTGAATATTACGAATTTTCCATACGTTGTCTTTTCTATTTTCTAAGCAAATTGCTTCAAAATATTTCAACCAGGCATCCCAGGACATCCCTGATTCAACTGAAAATGGAACAACCTCAATTTCTTTAACTGGCTTTCTGTTATGAGATACATTTAATTTTTCTAATAGTTTGGTTCCACTTTCTTTGGGTTTAGCAACCAACATCTCGGATGTGTTCTGCTCAGACCTTTGGTCAAAACTTTGAGTCGACACATCAACAAGTTGAATGGGATTTGAGTCCAAGGATCTTTGCAGTGTGTTTCCTTCATCCTGACTTTCGGGATTTGGGGTTTTTTCAGATAAATCTTGAACCGAAACGTCATCCATTTTTCTTTGGGATTATTATAATGCACAAAATATACACTAAATTTAAACACAATGTAAAAATTAAATAAAAATAATAGAGATAAAAATCATACTTTGATAACAAAATACCTCATTCAAAACTTAGTAATAAAATAATAATAACAGATAAGAAAGCATGAAATTAAATAAACAGGGGGATGGGGGTGGGTAGAGTACCGGTTATTTACTGTTCTAAAGAATAACGGAAACAGAAGCAAATGAAACAGCTGTTTGATCATACGACTTATCGTGTCAACTTTTTCTTTACTCTTGTGGCACATGTAGCATTCCGATCTTTCACAGGAAACTGAAACTTGAACACACACACAAGCACAACACTCCTTTTTCTTACGTTGCGTGGCACGAGATCATCTCAGTTTGTCACACTAGAAGAACCTGGGGGTTCTTTGTTGACGTTTATCCGAGCGACGTCCGTTGGCGGCACACTTGAATGGGGATCACAGTACAGCGAAACCGAAACGAAATCACCACAGTTGTTTACACAAACGGGGAGAAAGGGGAGACTTGCCCTCTGCGTGACGGAAAACGAATGTCTTTTTTCTCAGTTCCCTACATACGAGAAATTCGAAGATCCATTCGGGATTTTCACCACGTTGAGAGATCCTGTCGACTTATGTGATGATATTGCTATGTTGTTGAATGGCATATTTGATGGACTCTTCTGGCTTAGAGTCTGGTGGTATTCAAGGCAAATAAATCAGTCATTGATAATGGAAAATAGACTTTTATTCTTCTTTAAGGATATATTCAAGCTCTGGTAGCGGTTTTACGGAGTTGTCTAGATGTTGAATCAGTTTCGAAGCCCCCTTTTTGCCCATGTCAGCTGATTTTGTTCATAGGGTTCTCACTTTTGCCGCTAGGGGAATTATGGCTGACTTGAGCTACTGATTGGCTCCTAGCTCGATAAGTGTTATCTGGGCTCTCTTTCCCGGGGATAATTTTATGCATTTCGAGAGCCCTCAAACACTAACCAGATGGCTATTTGAACCTAACCAGATGCCATCTTGAACCTTCAACTTTGACAGTTGTGTATCACTTCAACATGATATGTTATAGTACTGTTTACATCAAGAGCTACACTTGGAAAAGGGCATCGTCCGAATAGTTGAGACAAAACTATGCCGAATTAAATTCTATTTTTTAGGAATATCCTTTCATATATATATATATATATATATATATATATATATATATATATATATATATATATATATATATATATATATATATATATATATATATATATAATGTGTGTGTGTGTGTGTGTGTGTGTGTATGTGTGTTCCTCCCAAATCTGTGATCGAAATCGTAATCGGGATATAATAATCTTAATCGATTACATTTTTTAGATAATCTGATCGTTGCTGTAAACGTAATTGCGATTTGGCAGAGGACTGCATTCGTAATCGTAATTGTATGCTCCATTTTTTCATGCTCGTACTCATAATCGTAATCAATTTCATTTTCTCGTAATTGACTCCAAATTTGAACGTAATGTAATGAAATATAGTCCGTATTCAAATTAAATCGATATCTCAACTCTTTCCGGTACGTAAAAGTTGTTGTTTTCAGTTTTTGTTAACTTTCATTACAACCGTAACTTTAAAATTACTATAATTCTCTATCTTTTTCGAAACAATTACTAAGATGGTCCGCCCAGAACTAAACCAGCTTACGTTCCCGTATACCACCATCAGCTTCCTAGCATCTGATCAAATGTCTTTTAATTAGCTAAAACTTCAATCGTATCAAACATAGCTTTTTAGCATTTAAAGCTGATTTCTAAAAATAAAATATGCCTCTCATAGCTGATGAAATTGATTTAAAAAAAAAAGAAAAAACGAGCAAATATTAGTAGCACCTTTTAAACAATGCGGATAATATATTTTTTTATTAAAAATAATTCCGTAATCATTTTTCAAAATAAATAAATTTACTAATTCGTTCATAAATCTTCATTTTGGGAAAAAGTGCCTCCGATTTTAATTTCTAATCAGTTGCTAACGATTACAAATAATTAAATCATAAATATCCTTTAGAAAAGAAATAGATAAATAGTAAAATTAAAGTAATAATAATAGCTTTACTCAAAAACTAGTAATAGTAATAACAACTTAACGAAGCAACTCAAAATATTAACTAAACTAACTCCATAACTAATATTATTCATAACTGAATAACTAACAAAATTAAAAGTACCGACGTGGCGATAAATGAAACATCTCCCTGCTTGGCGATCAAAACTTGGGAAGAATTCAGGGGCACATTCAAATATAGGCTAACTCTCTTTATTCTAATATTTTTTTCCTTTACTACAGCTAATAAAAGAAAAATGATGGGGGCGAATGGAAACAGGTATTTTTTATCAAAAAAAAAACCCTTCACTTATAACTTGCTGAGTTGTCCAGCTTTGCACGGTCTACCTATAAAATAAGAGTTACCGTAAAATGGGGTGAATCGGAACACTTTTCAGCTTTGATTGCAAAAAAAGCAGTTAAAAGATTTTTTTTCAATTTGATTTTCTGGGTAAAAACTTCGGTCTTGCTTTACTTTTGATATTCCAAACAAAGACAAAACATTTTGAGCAGTTATTATTAAAATACATAGCAAATTATGGGTGTTCCGAATCACCCCGCTGATAGGGGTCAATCGGAACACATGTTAAAATTTTTATTTTTTTCCATTTAACCTGTAATAGGTCTCACAAACATGAGTAATGTTGATGGGAGAGAATAAGAACAGGTGATTACTGTCAAATAAAAGTATAATTTCAATACCAGTAAACGTTTATAATTTGTCAAAAATCAAAATAATTTTGAACTTATGAAAAATGAAAAGTAATTTTAAGAAATGCTTTTGAATTGAAATACAAAGATTTAACGTGAATGGAAGTCACTCATGTCGTCCACAAATATGTACTTGTCCTTAAAACTAGCAATTGTGACTTGGCTTAAGTTTTTCCATAGCATCTTCTGGGATGAACTCTGCCTTTTCTTTAGTTTCTTGAAATCTCTGGGTTTTGGAGATTGTCCTGAAAGATTTTAACGCTTATTCATGACTGTCTGTGTACTGGTCTTTTGCTATATAAAGTCTATATGACTTTTCCCCGCGTATTTTAAGTAAAAAAAAGTCTCCTGGAGAAAAAATCTTTTGAAATCTGCAACCTTTTGTCATTCTAAGATCTAGTTGCTCACGAGAAGGGATAAACAGTAATAAATCCTTGTCCTTGTCTTGATTAGAAGAATTGGGGTCAAAATCTTGATTTTTCAAACAGTTTCCGTCAAATAAGTTTGAATTGGAACAACAGAACAAAGTGTTCCGATTCACCCAGCAATTTTTTTTCCTATGGCATTTTTCAGAATTCTTCCTTTTTATGACACAATTTATACAAAATGTAAATTCTAATGTGGTATTCTGTTGTTCAGATACATGCATAATTGAAACATACCAGTCTTAGGTTTAAAATATAAGAAGGTTTGTTCTTGCATATGAAGTTTTGCAGTCTATGAAAATGTGATGTTTTCTAGCATTCCACATGCAGCCTCCTTAGAAGCCAGTAGCATTTCCAGATTGACAAAAGTAATTTTTTCCTACTTCCTATGATCTTGCCTTTCTAAAGAAAAAATTAATGGCGAAAAATAACCAATAGTATATTTATGAAGAATTTCTTTGTACGGTCGGGAAGTTTTGTTCCGATTGACCCCGCTGTTCCTATACACCCCATTTTACGGTATGTCAAATGAAGTGTGTCGAAAAGTTTCGGTTAGATTGAAGTCAATAATAAAAGTCTCTAGTAATACTAAACAAAAAAAAAGGCAACAGATATTCATTCAGTTGGAACTAATTTGGAACTTGGAACTAATTAAAGGGTAAAATGTTTCGTCGGAAAAATTGGTTTGAAGTGAGAAGCATGAATATTCAATTCACTAATAGTGTTACTTATTTTCTAAATAGCTATCCTTTTTATGTTTTTCTGCGCTTAATTTGTTGTAAT